>CBVK0100485730.1:0-18238 GCA_900067695.1 Picea abies
CACTCTTTCCCTACACGACGCTCTTCCGATCTCACCCTAGAACTCCTGAAAATGTATATATACTAAATGCTAAATTAAAAGAGGAGTGTCATATAAATTCAGTAGATGAAAGTTGGCTATGGCATAGAAGGTTTGGGCATATTAACTTTGACAATCTTGTGAAAGTCAGTAATCTTGGTGCAGTAAGAAACTTGCCAAAAATCATAAAACCTTCAAATGCTATGTGTAGACACTGTCAACTAGGGAAACAAACTAGAGTAAGGTTCAAGGCAAAATAATACACAACCTCGAAACTGTTAGAACTTGTTCACACTAACCTATGTGGACCTACTAGAACCAAGAGCTTACAAGGAGAGTCTTACTTTATGTTGTTCATTGATGACTTTACTAGAATGAGATAGATATGTTTTCTCAAGGAAAAATCAGAAGCACTCAACAAATTCAAAGCTTTTAAAACCCTTATTGAAAATTAAAGGGAGACAAAAATCAAATGTCTTAGATCAGACAATGGTGGTGAATTCACCTCAAAAGAGTTCGATGTTTTCTATGAAACTCATGGAATAAAAAGACAATTCTCTACTACCAGAACACCTCAACAAAACGGGATTGTTGAAAGGAAAAATAGAACAGTTCAGGAGGCTACAAGGACCATGCTAAATGAAGAAAAATTATCAGATGGATATTGGAGGGAAGTTGTAATCACAGCAGTATACATATTGAACAGAGGTCAGCTCAGGGTTAATAGTGATAAAACTCCTTATGAAATATGGTTTGGAAGAGCTCCATTAGTAAAATACTTCAAAGTCTTTGGAAGTAAATGCTACATCAAAAGACTAGATGAGAGTCTTGGAAAATTTGATGCCAGATCTGATGAAGGTATTTTTCTTGGATATGCTTCAAACAAAAAGGCATATAGATGCTACAATATTAGATCACATAATATTGTTGAAAGTGAAGATGTCAAGGTAGATGATCTAAAAGCAATAAGGATCAAAAATCAAGAGACCATATCTACAAATAAAGATGAAGATGATGATGAGACATTTGGCACACAACTAAAAGAAGTAGAAGAGAATGAAAAAGAAAGGGAAGAATATGATATGGATACTAGTGAAAGTGAAGAAGATAGTGAATATGGAGAGATAGAGAAGAATTTTCAAGAAGAGATACAAAGACACCCTCAAGAATTATTCATAAAAATCATCCCAAAGAACTGATTATTGGAGATATGAATGATGGAGTGCAAACAAGAAGACAATTGTTGTATCAAACAAAGTTGGCATTGTTGTCACATATTGAACCAAGCTCAATAAAAGATGCATGTAAAGATGATAACTGGGTTAAATCTATGAATGAAGAATTGGATCAAATTGAAAGAAATCAAACTTGGGAACTAGTTCCTAGACCAAAAGATAAAAATGTCATTGGAACTAAATGGGTATATAAAAATAAAATAAATGAATATGGGCAAGTAATCAGAAACAAGGCCAGATTAGTATGCAAAGGTTATGCTTCGGTTGAAGGAGTAGACTATGAAGAAACATTTGCACTTGTAGCCAGATTAGAGGCAATTAGGATGTTCTTAGCCTTCTCCAGCTACATAAAATTCAAAGTGTACCAAATGGATGTCAAATCAGCGTTTCTCAATGGAAATTTAGAAGAGGAAGTCTATATTGAGCAACCAGATGGGTTTCAAATAACCAATAAAAGAGACTATGTTTGAAAATTAAAGAAGGCACTCTATGGATTAAAACAAGCACCCAGAGCATGGTATGCAAGGCTAGACTCTTATTTAAAAAAACAAGGCCTCAAAAGGGGATCTATAGACAACAATCTTTATTGCAAAATTGATGGTAATAACTTGATCATTGTGGAAGTGTATGTTGATGATATCATTTTTGGTAGTAATCAAATAAAAATGAGTGAAGACTTTGCTAAAAATATGCAGCAAGAATTTGAAATGTCTATGCTTGGAGAATTAAATTTCTTCCTTGGATTACAAATAATACAATCCAAAAGAGGAGTTTTTATCCATCAGTCTAAATATGTTAAGGATATGCTTAAGATATTCTAGTTAGAGGATTGCAAACCTGTTAGTACACCTATGACAGTTGGATGCAAACTAAGCAAGGATGATGAGTCCAAAGCTGTAGATACAAAATACTACATATCAATGATTGGCAGTTTTCTCTATGTAACAGCTTCCAGACCTGATGTCAATCAAGTTATTGGGATGGTGGCTAGATTCCAAGAAGAACCAAAGGAGATTCATGTTCAAGCTGTAAAAAGAATCTTTAGATATTTGAAAGGAACCATAGATATTGGTTTATGGTATCCTAGCAAGGACGCATTCACATTAAAAGCCTACTCATATGTTGATTGGGCAAGAAGTATAGAAGACAAAAAAAGTACGAGTGGAGGAGAATTATTTTGGGGAGAATCACTAGTTGCTTGGATAAGCAAGAAACAGTTCTCAATATCTTTGTCTAGCACTGAAGCTGAGTATATCGCAGCAGCAGAATGTTGCACACAAGTGGAATGGATGAAACAAACTCTACAAGACATCAAAATAGTATTTGAAGAACCCACAATTGTCCACTATGACAATACAAGCACGATAAGTCTCTCTAAGAACCCAGTCCAACACTCAAAATCAAAACACATTCCCATAAAATACCAATATCTAAGAGATCAGGCTGAAAACAAGAACATTAAATTGGAATATGTTCTGACACAAGAACAGGTGGCAGATATTTTTACAAGACACTTCAGCAGAGATGTATTTGAATATCTCAGGCAAAAATTGGGAGTAATCCTTCTTCCTACCTAAAAATCTCAAGGAAATAATGCATCAGTTGACACCTATCCAGGGGGAGATAGCAATCAACAACAGAAGGTGTTATTCAGTTATAACATAAAAAAATAAAAAAAAGATAGATTGCAAGAGGCTTTATCGTTGGTCAGAGAAGTAATTATACTGACAGATCATAGGAGAAGAAACCCTTTGCCATTGATGTCAAAGGGGGAGAGAAACTTCATAAAAACTTCATAAGAGGAAAGCATCATCATAGGGGGAGTTTTGTATATGAAGTTAGTATGTTGTCCTCAATGAAAAAGGGGGAGATTGTTGGACAGATTGTCATTGATGTCAACAGTCGTGATGATCTATTGTTTAAAGACAGAGGAGATTGTTGGAAATATTTTCATTGATGTCAACAGTCACTGATGTCAACAGAATATGTCAAACTGTGTGGAGAGATAGACAACGCAAGCTCATGAGGAGGATCTAAGAAGCAGAAGCGAATTGTATGAAGTTCAAAAGCTCAAAAAGAAAAATGTTGTACAGAGATAAGCTGAAGCATTTCGTGACTATTGTTGATCACGATAGGATCAACAATGATTCATTGATCAAAATATCAGGAGGGTTAGTGAATGAGGATCAAATATCAAATGGAAGAAGTGCATTACATAACGCAGTCAACCATTGCACAGGAAAAGGCGAGAAGGCTTAGCAGTCTACCGATTAAAGAATTGACGACTTTGATTGTCTCATGTAATGGGATCTATCCCACATTGTAAGCACAAATAAAAGCATACATGTTTATATACACGGCTCTCTCCATAGATTATCGACGTGTAGTGAAAAGGTATGATGGGGGCTTGAGGTGTTTGGACTCCATGAGAAGATCACCAGCCTGGCGCCCAGGACAACCTATCAGGCCCTCTACCTTTTTGGTCAGAATGACAATAACCATCGATCTTATGACATTGGATCTCTACCGTTCATTGCAACATATATTTTTAATATATACAATTGCCTGTCAGTCATATGAGTGACCATTGGCTTGAAGACCATTGAAGTATCATGACCGTTGATATGCTTCAAGAATACCCGTCAGCGGTCGGACCCAATGGAGCTACAAGGAGGATAAGCCCAAGAGTTAGATAACACTCCAAAGTAGAGAAATGATGTGAACCATTGGATGCAGAGTACACGTGGCAGGAGGTCGGCATTTCACTGACTGGAAAGTCAAAGAGAGGGGTTCTTTATCTTTTTAAATCATGATAATATGAGGACCGTTAGATTCAGAAACGAAAGGTGGTGAAGATCCATGGTTGTCGGAGAATCAGGCACTGGGAGATTGGAGGTGAACAGTCCTCCAAACTCACGAAATGAGAAATCACGATAAGATCATGACTGTCGATTACGGAAGAGATAGGTGGCATATATCCATGGGCGTCGAAGAATCAGGCACCGGGAGATTTGAGGTGAACAGTCCTCCAAACTCAGGAAATGAGAAATCAGGATAAGATCATGACCGTTGATTATGGAAGAGATAGGTGGAAAAGATATATGGTTGTCGAGGAAGCAAGACACGTTGACAGACCACGTCAGCAGAGCACGTCATCTAAGGACACATGGCATAAGTAAGACACTGACAAGTTTCAAGTTGATACATCATTTCAAGTACGTGAAAATAATGAATATGAATGACACGTGCTAGCTAATAGGCTTGTGACACGACAGCAAGTTATGTCACAATGAGAATCCTGAAAATTCGTCAGTCGTCGGATTAAATCTGATACCCATCAGCCGTCGGATTGTGTTAAAGTGGAAGGACGGAATAAAGCTACAAGAGCTGCATTGCGGAAGATCATATCCATTAGATCTAATCCCTAATATTGACTGTTGTTGGATCCAGAAGAAGAAGCACGTTCTTTACATGCAAGATGAAACGAGCTTACAAAGTTCTGAAAGCAGGAGGACCATCCATCTTCAAGAATGACACGTGGCGAGCGATTATCATTTCGCTGACTGAAAGTCAAAGGAAGGAAATCCTGCAACCTTCCAACTCCTGAAATGTGAAATGCAAAATGCCTTTTGGCGTAAGCCTGTGATCACAACCAGTGGTCACATGGAGAGAGAATAGAGGAAGGAGCTAGCCGAGTTAAGCTCTTTTTCGGAGATCGCAAGTCGGGAAAAACGAAGTGACTCGAAGTCGATCACTCCATATGAGAAATTTTGTCAGTCGTCCATCTCGTCAGGAGATTCAATCATGACTGTTGGAATGATAAACGCTCACCACATGTCATTCTTGAAGATGGACAGTCTACCTGCTTTCGAAACTTTGTAAGCTCATTTCATCTTGCATGTAAAGAATGTGCTTCTTCTTCTGGATCCAATGACGGTTAGTCTTAGGGCTCAGATCCAACAGATATGATCTTCTGCAATGTAGATCTTATAGATTTATCCTGTCCTTCCACTTTAACATGATCCGACAGCTGACAAGTATCAGATTTAATCCGACGGCTAACGGGTTTTCGGGATTCTCATTGTGAAGTAACTTGCTAATGTCACTTGTTGATGTGTCACAAGCCTATTAGCTACCATGTGTCATTCATATTCATGATTTTCACATACCTAAAATGATGTACCAACTTGACACTTGTCAGTGTCTTACTTGTGCCACATGTCCTTAGATGACGTGCTCTGTTGACGTGGTCTGTCAACGTGTCTTGCTTCCTCGATGACCATAGATCTCTGCCACCTGTCTCTTCCGTAATCGATGGTCACGATCTTATTGTGATTTCTCATTTTGGGAGTTTGGAGGAATGTTCACCTCCAATCTCTCAGTGCCTGATTCTCTAATAACCGTAGATATCTACCACCTGTCTCTTCTATAATCGACGGTCATGATCTTATTGTGATTTTTCATTTCGTGAGTTTAGAGGATTGTTCACATCCAATCTCCCGGTGCCTGATTCTCCGACGACCATGGATTTTCGCCACCTATCGTTTCTGAATCTAACTGTCCTCATCTTATCGCAATTTCAAAAGATAGATCACCCCTCTCTTTGACTTTACAGTCGACGAAATGTTGACCTCCTGCCACGTGTACTCTACATCTAATGGTTCACATCATTTCTCTACTTTGGAGTGTTATATAACTCATGGGCTTATCCTCCTTGTAGCTCCACTGGATCTGACGGCTGATGGGTATTCTTGAAGCATATCAATGGTCACGATCTTTCAATGGTCTTCAAGCCAATGGTCACTCATATGACCGATGAGCAATTGTATACATTAAAAATATATGTTGCAATTAATGGTCGAGATCTAGTGTCATAAGATCGATGGTTATTGTCGTTCTAACCAAAAAGGTAGAGGGCCTGACAGGTCGTCCCGGGATCCAGGCTGGTGATCTTCTCATGGAGTCCAAACACCTCAAGCCCTCATCATACCTTTGCACTGTGCGTCGATAATCTATGGAGAGATCCATGTATATAAACCTGTATGCTTTTATTCGTGCTTCCAATGTGGGATATATCCCGTTACATGAGACAATCAGAGTCATCAATTCTTTGATCAGACGGTTGTTGAGCCTTCTCGCCTTTTCCTGTGTAATGGTCGACTGTGTTCTGTAATGTGCTTCTTCCATATGAGCTTTGATTCTCATTCACTAACCCTCCTAAGATTTTGATCAATGAATCATTGTTGATCCTATCGTGATCAACAATAGTCATGAAATGCTTCAGCCTATCTCTACACAACGTTTTTCCTTTTGAGATTTTGAACTTCATACAATTTTCTTCTGCTTGTTAGCTCCTCCTCATGAGCTTGTGTTGTCTATCTCTCCACATAGTTTGACATATTATGTTGACATCAGTGACTATTGACATCAATGACAATATTTCCAACAATCTCCTCTGTCTTTAAACAACAGATCATCACGATTGTTGACATCAGACTGTTGACATCAATGACAATATGTCCAACATCTATATTATTCTTCTTGATCTTCGACTTAGATAACTTCGACTTACATTTCCTTCGACTTCAATTTGGATAACTTCGACCTACATTGCCTCCTACTTCGACTTGGATAATTTTGACCTACATTTCCTCCGACTTCGACTTGGATAACTTCGACTTGCATTGCCTTTGACTTCAACTTGCATTACCTTCGAATTCGACTTGCATGTCTTGACTCTTGGTCGACTCGAATTTAATCGACTTACTTTGTCTCGACCTGACTTAGTTTTCCCATTTCGAATTCAAGGTGGTCGACTCTATTTTATTTTCTCACTCAACTTTGGTCAACTTATTTTGCCTCAACCCGACTTGTAGTTTGGCTGACACAATCTTCCCATTTCGACTTCCGGGTGGTCGACTCTATTTTATTTGCCAAATCGACTTTGGTCAACTTATTTAACCTCGGCCTGACTTGTAGTTTGACTGACTCATTTTTTCATTTCGACTTTCAAGTGGTCAACTCTATTTTATTTTCTGACTTGACTTGTGGCTTGAGTGGTCAATAATTTCCTGTCATATAAACAGCCAGAATTGTACTTGTTTTAAATAGAAAATTCCATGTTTACGGATCAGACATATTGATCATCAATGATCCAACAAATACAATATTCCCAGCAGAACTGTAGAGGAATATTTATTGGATGGATGAGGTCAACATACAATGAAATCATAAATACTATGGATCGACAATGGACAATGAAGATCGATCGTAGATCGTTAGATCAATATGAGAGTGTGAGACCAAAATAAGAAGAGTCAATCCATAACTTAGATCGACTCATAAAGGCTAAAATATGATTAAAGATAATTAACACCTCGAGATCAAGGTTTTTTCAAGGAATTGTTACAACAACAGTAAATAGTTTTTTATTCCATTAATGATAAAGAACTTACAAGGGATTTTAAGTCTTTAGAATTAAAGACAAAAATTTTAATGACAAAATGTTAGCATTATTATTAAATTGAATGAAGAGGTGCATTGGTTCATACAAAGAGACACAATGCTTCAAAATTCATACCTGTTGGAATATTATATAAATAGAAAGGTATAATGGAAGGAGAGTGTCTTTGTGGTCTAATTCAAAAGATCAAAAACAGAAGTAGAGTCCAAGGAAGTATTTGAAACCTGAAACATACACATGAAGTGAGGATGGAAGAGAGGAGAAAGGGAGGATTCGAGTCCTCTATAGGTTGAAGATTGAAACAAGGAAGTTGGTGCTTCCTCAAGTTGGTGCCTGAAAATAGGGAGTTGGTGCTTCCTAGAGTTGGTGCTCTAAACAAGGGATTGGTGTCTCCTTGAGTTGGTGCTTAAAAAAAGAGAGATTGGTGTCTCCTACACATTGTAACTTGTGCTTTTGTTATTGTTATATTTAATTTTTTTTTTTGGTACATTCTTGTTGATCAATTGTTGTGATTAATAAGTTTAATAATTAATTATTATTCAAAATATTGAAAAAGAAGCAATGTTGATTCACCCCCCACCTCGGTATTGGCCAATGTTTCAACAGTTTCTACAATGTTCGACATCAGGACATCTATTCACATGGCTAGAATCATACTGTTTCGGAATCAAGATGAGGACCCTAGGTTGGGTCCTCACTCTTTTATGTGCTTCGCCTAGGTTGTGTTGGAAATCATTTGAGTATGCAGTAGATTCAAGTATAACCATCATATTGGTAATCTTACCGATGTATATATTGTCACATAGATCCACTTTGTGACTATGTTTTTGTCATATCATAGCTCCACTATGTATTCTTTCATGGCTACAATCATATCATGCCATGGAGGTATGGATCCACATTGTATCTTTGGTGGCCATATCCTTAGTCATTACTTTCATGGATCCACAATGTATTGGTCGGAGGCCATGCTTTGATTCAGTTTATTCTGAGCATGGGTATGCCTACCTCAGGGATGATACATATATTGTTTGATGTTTATTTTTAGCTTCCACCAGACTCACCTACTCTAGCTCCCTTGCATTAATATTTTTGTAAAGTGTTTCGGCCATCAATTTCTATTCTGACCTCACACTTTAAGGGGCATCTATTACACACTTAAATGTCGCACCACCAAATGTCGCACTTAAGTGTTGTAAATGTTGTATGCACCTTACTAAGTGTCGCATTCACTTTATGAAGTGTCGTATGCACCTTACTAAGTGTTGCATGCACTTTATTAAGTGTTGCAACTTTGACACCATGGAAGAACATTTGTCATAATCCCTAGTCATTTTGGAGGAGAAAAACTCATAATGACAAGGTCAAAACAATACCTTTTACCTTGAGGTTTTGACCATTTTTGAAGATCAACTCTCCCTTGCACATGTATACGGAGCATTTTCAATGCCTTGTGCTCAATGTTTGGGGAGTGTTGAAGTGGTTAGAGGGATTTATGGCTATCCCACCTTATTCTAAGGTTTAGTTCTGAGAAGATGAGGTCAAGGATTCGAGTCACATATCATGGCATCATCTTAGGTAAACACAATATCCATGAGATAAACTAAATCCCAACTTATGGAGCTAAATCCTCAACCATTTCCCAAAATACTCCATGATGGTTAAGCCTCCAACTCCTATATAATGAGTGCATTCCAAGGTGAAAATGGAGGAGAATTCATGAGAGCATCATAATTCTGATCTTGAGAAATTTTGGAGAGGGTTGGATAGGAGAGCTTGGAGGAGTCATTGCAACATCAACGTTGGACTATAAGTGCTTCACTATGGCTTTCCATTAATACATAACTTGGCCCATTCCCTCCATGTTTTGTGTCATTGGCTCATGCATGTCTATTATTGTGAGATTCATCATAGATATATATGTTTTCACTTGACAATCTAGTGCAGAGGAAGGCGGTTTCTTCTTGTTCTTTGCAATTTTTTTCTTGTGCCTAGGAGCTTGGTCAACAAGGTCAAAGGTTGGAGCAACGAGGACAACCATCGTAAGAAGTTAAGTCACCCATCTCTTTCTTCTCATTCAATTTTCTAAATAGGTCTAAAGAGAAGTAGTGTCCATTTGTTCTCTTTTGTCTTTGGATCAAAGAGGGGTATTGGTCCAAAGGGGGGTTTCACCTATACACAGGGATAACTTTACCACAAAATGGATCTCTATGTGGAAGTCCTTCTCCACCCATCCAAGATATCCTTGAATCATAGTCCTTCGTGATCCAACTCTTTGAGAAAAAACCATTCTTTGCTCTGTATCAATGCATCATGTGTCAAGTGTCTTCCTCCTTCACTCGAGCCTTGATTTATAAGATTGAGTTATGACCTAACCCTAATATCCAAAGTGATTGATGGTTGAGATTACTTCTCACCTCACTTGAGATCAATGGCTATTATTTAATTCACTAATGTTAATTAAAGCATTTCTTTAAATAAAACTCAACTCGCTAATAAAAGCACTTTACTTTAATAATTCCTTTAATTAAGTAAAGTCTCAAAGTAAAAGGATTTGGACAACTTCCACAAGTCTAAACACTTAGACCTATGCATAAATACATGTCTGATGCTACAAAAATCAACATTCCCTCCTAGAAAGAAAGGTATTATACACCACTCCAAGTTTGTCTCTGAAGAACACAAACTTCCCTTGGTCTGAAGAACACAAACTTCCTTTTAACCAAGAGGTTGGTCAGAATACTTGCAACTTGCTCATCCATGGAAATACATTGAAGCTTCATTGCTCCCTTATGGATCCTATCCTGAATGAAGTGATATCTTATCTATATATGTTTAGACTTAACATGGAATATTGGATTCTCCGCGAGCTTGATACAACTCTAACTATCATAGTATATCGTCATAGGCTCCAAATCCTGATCAAATAAACATATAAGAAATTTGTGAAGCCAAATGGCTTCACAGCTATCCATACTTGTTTCCATGTACTCTTCCTCTACTAAAATAAGTTCTACAAAAGTCGGCTTCATGTTGAACCATGTAATTATTGTTGATCCCAATCTGAAGCAGCACACCTAGGTGTTCTTTCTGTCTACTACACTCCCTCGGCAATATGATTTTTAATATCCCTATAGCCTCACTCCATCTCCTCCAAGATACCTCAATCCATGCTCCATTTTACCTATCAAGTACATGAGCACATGCTTCGTTGCTATCCAATGCACCTACCTCGACTCCACCATGAACTGACTCAAGATGTTCAGAGAAAAACATTCATCTGGCCTGGTGTTGACCAAATACATAAAGGACCCTATCAGCTACCTATATATCTTGGGATCCACCAACTCTAAATATTAAGTGACCACCTTCTTCAAATTGGTAACATTGGGTGTAGCCATTAGTCTACAGTCCTCCATCCCCAATATCCTCAAGATCTATACTTCATACTTCCCTTAACCAAGGAATATCTCTCCCCATAGCTTCCATACCACTAACCCCAATAAATAGTGCATCAAGCTAATGTCCTTCATCTGGAACTCAGTAGCTAAATATTTTTTTCACCCTGCAATAAGATCACTTACACTTGTGAGAAACAAAGCATCTACATACATAACCAAGATGAGTGGATCTGACCCAACAAGTATGAAGTACAAGTTAGGATCCGCCTCACTCTTGGTAAATCCCATACTCTACAAGTATATGTCAATCCTATAATACCATGCCTTGGGTGCCTGTCTGATTCCATACAAGGATTTCTTAAGCCTACACACATGAGACTCCCTCCCATGTACCTCAAATCCTTGAGGTTTCTCTATGTATAGTTCCTCCTCAATGATCTCGTTGAGGAAAGTTGTATTTTCATCCATCTGATGAATCCTCCACCTCATAACTAAAGCAAAAAAAGTAACAGCTCAAATAGAAGCATACTTGGTGACTAGAGAAAATGTCTCCTTGTAGTCCACTCCCTCTTTCTGGGAGAACCCTCTTACCACAAACCTCGCTTTGAACTTCTTGATGTTGTCATCTACAATGTGATTGATCTTGTAGAGCCACCTGGAACTCACAAATAACTTTCCCTCCAGTCTCAACACTATGTCCCAAACATCATTCCTCATAATAGAGGTGTACCCCTTTACCATGGCATCCCACTACATCTATTGATATGTTTCTTCCTCGGAATTTGAAGGCTCAACATCAATGATGCTACTCATAAGCACCATGTAGTTCAAAAACTTCCTCGGAGGCCTACGCTCTCTGACTACACTCCTAAGATCCTCACCAGCAACCCTCAATGTCTATAATAGCCACCAAGATCTCTTGACAAAACTAGAAGGGGATAACTCCTCTTCCCCACCTCAAGTTTGAGTTGTTGACCTTTGCTCATCCTTCAGAGCCTACTACTCCTCATTCTCTTCCATTGTTGATGACTCCTAAGATCTCCTAGATGCCAATTTCTCCTAAAACTTAACATCTCTTCTCACAATCATCTTCTTCTGCACTGGTATGAAGAACCTTTAAGCCTTTGAGGTCTCATTGTACCCCACAAATAAACCCTTCTATCCTGAAGGCTCCAACTTCATCCTCTTATCCATAGGAATGAGGATTTAGATTGGACAACCAAAGATCATCAAATGTCCTATCTCTGGCTTCACTCCTGAGAATGCCTCCTTCAAAGTCTTGTCCCCCAATATCCTATAATGACCCTTGTTGTGCACATATATTGTCATGTTACACGCCTCTTCCCAAAGAAAAATAGAGGTCAATTCTAAGTGGAGTGAAATATGGGAAGAGATGCTTTGTAAGTCAAGTGATTGTTGCCCCAAAGGTACAGTACTTCTCTAGATGATTGTACCTGCCTGAGACACAAAAAAAATCCAACTTGCAATGATATGTTAGTATGGATCGGCAAGTTAAGTTTGTTGTCCCTAATTTGCAGAAATAGATGACAGTTTATATCAGTAAATAAAGCATCTAAATCAGCATGCAATGATCTAAACTAGTTCAGCAAATCAACATCAATATTAGCAGTGAATATAGGTTGAAAAATGGCACTTTGAAGCTGAATAAAGCAAGTTGTTATAACATGTATTTTCTGCACAAAATTGCAGCCTTATGGTTGTAGAATTCATTCACTTTTATCAGAAAATTACACCATCAAAACATGCCAACAAGTAGCCCAAAAGGTGCGCCCTAGTTAGTAGAGTTAGTGTGCAAAATTTAGGAGCTAGTATAGGGTTAGTTTAGGAGTTATGGTTAGTAGTTTATCTAGGTTAGATCAACCCTAATGGTTGTAGGTTAGAGTTTGTAACAGAAAGTAAATTATTTGGAGAGAGGGGACGCCCTATTCAGGGAAGACTCCTCTCAATGAGGCAAACCAAATCCAAACAAGAGAACTTTCAAAAGATAAAAATTTGCATTTCCCAAGGCAATGATTTTATATCTCCAATGCAAAAAATATATGACTAGTGCCTTTACTATTGGGTTAATGGAGTCAAATAAAGAAAGGGATAGAAAAGCTACCTCCTTGGGGGTGTAATCCCTTTTACTTCCCCAATCAAGTTTCTCTAACTAGGGTTTAAGCTAAGAGGGTGTATGCCCTTATTGTTACACCTCAAAATTACTCACTTCGATAGTGTCGCAAGTGTCATCCTTACGAGTGTTGTAACTGTTGCATCTTGTCCGCAAATGTCGCATCTTGACTATAAGTGTTGTAAGTGTCAAAAAAATCATACTACCATCTTGCCTATGCCATGCCTCTAATGACATCATGAAGACACTTAAGACACCTCAAAGGATAGTTTGGAAGAAGAGAAATCACTTGACAGGAGGTACAAGATTTTTACCATTGGAAAAACCACTCGAAAAATGAATTTTGGAGAGGAGCGCTCCCCTACCCACTGTCAGGGAGTGTTGGCACTCCCTAAGCCTCTTTGGGGGAGTGCTTGAGCTCCCTGTTCACCCTTATGGGGGAGCGCTACCCTCTTTTTAGCAAATTCTGGGTTTGTTGAGGCAAATCAGGGAAGAATCCCTCAATTCCTTAAGGTTGTTGGATTCGAATAGATGGTCAAGGCATGATCTTATGGGAGATCCTCAACTAAAGGAGAGGAATCCTCAATTAATCCCAAAGATCTCTCAACTAGTTGGACCTCCAAGGTTATATAAAAAGGCCTTCTCATGGTGAAAGGCACAATGGAGATTGAGAATTACATCAAACTTATGATCTCATGAGTAAGATGCCATCAAAGCAATCAGTGGAGATTGATTGAGCAAAAGGGGTTGGACAAGGAGAATTGGAAGAAGTTGTTTCACCTTCATTCAAAGGATTGTAAGTATTTTTACTTGTTCTCATTAATATAATCAATGTTTGGCCTATTTCTTTCAAACTTGTGCTTTTTCCATATGAGTTTGTCTACAGTAGATGGATATATGATTGAGCTAATCTCAGTAGAGTAGGAATCCCATTGTATCCTTGTTTGTTTTGCAGGATCTATCAGGGAGCTCAGGATCGAAGCTCAGCCAGGACTTTGCAAGGACAAACGTCGCTAATAAGGTACATATATTTCTCCTTATCTTTCATTCATTAGCTTGATAGGATCTAAAAGGCAGTCAGTTTCCATGTTAAGAACTTTTTGTCTTGGCCTTAGGAGTCTAGAGACCAAGAGGGAATCCACTTGTCCGCAGGGGGATTCACCTACAACAGAAATTGGTGACTCCGTTGGGGAGGAGCTCTGATTTTGGTTTCCATTCCCAGATCTTGTTTTGGCCCTTTGACCACTAATTTGATCTTCTCCACATTGTCTTTTTTATTCTTAGATTTGTTTGATTGCCTCATTATGTCATCAGGATCACCCTGATTGACTGAATTTCCTTCATTTTTTGAGTTTTTGGGCTTTTTTCTGAGTTTTTGGAGTAGAGAGCTCCCCTCCTTTTGCTTTCAGAGCACTAACACTCCCCTGTAACCTTACACAAAGCGTTGGAACGCTCTGGTGCCCCTTACACTAGAGCGCTACCCCATTTTTGTGAGAAATTCTCCATAATTTTCATCTTCTGAAGCTATTTCTGGGTTTTGGCATTTGCTCAGGGTCCCATACTCTCAGTCCATCTTCATATTGGATTTCAAACACCCTTATTTCTAAGAATTCATCCTCTTTTGTTTGGGAATTTAGCATTTTCTTTCCTTTCTTTGAAGTCACTCTTTGTCTTTACTGACCTAGAGTTAACTTGTTGTTTTCTTCTCCTTTATCTGACTGAGTGAAAACTTTAGTGAGGAAATCCAAAGGTCTGTGAACTTTTCATTTGATATTTGAGGTAAACTTTCCATCATTTCTCTTTTGTTTGAGGATTTTTGGTTCTTGTTCGCAATTTGGTTATCTTTGTCCTTCTTGTCTATTTCACGACAACAGTGTATTTTTTGTTTTGTGTGAGGTTTGCATCTGATTGTTTAATCTTGAAGTCTGATTGAAATTTAGAAGTCTTGCATATTATTATCATTCACATATAAGCAAAAGGACATATTTTAGTGATTGGTTTGGATATTAGAAGGCGTTTCTGAAATTTTGAGCATTACATTGGATTTGAGTGAGAAACAAATTGATTGAGGACATTGCATATTAGTGTTTGATAGTGAAAACAACTTTTCTCCTTTCCTTAAATAGCCATTCATCGAAGGAAACGATTGCTTATCATCTTCTTGTGCATTTTTGGGAATTAAGTCATCATACCGTCAATTTCATTGTCATACACCCTTTGAGTAAAGAACAACCATAAAATCAACACTAATTAAAAATTATCTAGAACATTTTTGTTTTTAGGATCTTCCACCAACATTAGACTAGGATTAGCACTTTGGATTATGCTGTGAGTACAACTCTCCAAAGTTTTCAAAATGAACATTAGCATCCTGAGATAGGGAGAGTCAAATCCAATTGTCGTATAGGCTTTCTGGGATCCCCCTCTCACACAGGGGTTGCACACGAGGTCGCATTCGAGTGAGTTACGGAGATTATCCCTCTGTGGTTCAACTGTTTGTAGTGGTCGGATCGTATATTGGGGGTCACTTGAAGGTATACCCACGATTATGTGTGGGAGCCTCTCGAGTTGATTTCGGACTTGTTATCCTGCCCATATGTTCAGATCAGACAGTCGACTGTACCCGCCTAGGGGCTGACTGCGAGTTGGTGTTCGTAGTTTCCATAATCCTTAGGTACTTACATGAGGTGACAGTGAAGGGAAGTTTCACTGTACCTGGGACAGACATTGGTCAAACTCACTTAGGCTCCTTGGAGGGTAAATCCACAATTACTGTGTGGAATCTTGCACCAAGGTGAAAGTCCATTAAGCAGGTCACCATTGTAATTGTTCCACCATATCCTAGCCCCTTCTTGACTTGATCACGCGATGTTGGATTTCATCACCAACTAGTATAATCATCGAGAGAAGTTTTGTTTGCTTCGTTTTGATTCCTAGATTTTATTAGCGTATGTTGTTTCTTTTTGTTAGTTGGCCCTAGATTTTTAGTGTGTACTGTTATTCTCCAAAATTGAGCCTGTAGACGATAAATGTCTTCGTCGATCACGTAGGATGCAAGGGATGCCTCCGGAAGGCTACCAACCCTTACCTTCTAACCCTCCAGAAGACAACTACCGTGGAGAGGTAGAAAATCAATCTGACGTTGGGAACGTTGTTGCTCCTCAGTTAGACAATTCAGAAGGCACTTTGGTTATGGTTGAGCATCCCAATCCTCACACTACATATGTGTCGGTAACCCCTCTCGAACCACTTTTTCTTCATTTAGACTCCCTTGGGAATGTCATAGACGAAGAGGTCCCACAGTTGCCTAAGAGATATTTTACCAAAACATATATGGGATCCACAGAACCAACCTTTGGTGATGAGTATAGGACTCATGTTCGTCCTACCACTGCAGTAGATACAAATCCCACACCTGCTTGTTCTGTATGGAGGACTTCATCAGGATGCGATCTCTATGAGCATTTTGAATCCTTTCGACAACCCTTTAATCCTGATGACCCTCCTGTTGAAAGTGGGCCATCTGGTCAAACTATGAATCACCCCATCGATCAAGTCATTAACCCTACTGTTGTGTTAGAACAAGTCTATCCTAATGTTGGACTCATCACCTCTACTCATTTCCAAGGCACTTTGATCCCTACCCCCACTTTTACGAACTTTCACTCTATAGCTCCACATGTTCCGCACGATCCTGCTGAGACATCTTTTCACCTGAGAATGCATATCCTTGCCAACCAAATACAATGGACTGGAGGGAAACCACCATCTAGCAGACCTGTCCCTCCTGGAAGACCACCATCCTATGGTGGGCCTACCCCTCCCGGGGGACAACCCCCTTTTCATGTTCTTCCCATAGGGAAACCTCCCTTTGCCAGTCATACCCTGGTCGTTAATCCACCGCTGGCAGGGGGGAAACCTTTGTCTACTGGAAACCCTTCACAATTCTAAGGAGTATCTTATGGAGGCACATTTACCCAACCCCATGTTGGGGGGAACTTATATCATAACCCACAAGGAGGAGTATCAAATCCTGTTCCTTCTGAACCATCTTATGGACAACCTTATCTAAGCAACATCCCAAACACCACCTGGATTCCTCAAGGACAACAACCTTATCCTCCCCATGGGTCTAATGTGTATCTACCTACGAGATCTACTCCTTACCCTCCTGAAGGGCACAATGTTCATCCTCTTTCTAGGAAAACGAATTACCCAGCTTATAATGCTCATAACCCACCGGGTTATGCAAATGTTTCTCAACCATCATCGAATCCTATTTGTCCTGGTCAGAACCAACCATATGTAGGAGGACCTACTGGTTACAACTATCCACCTAACCCATTTTATGGTCCTACTGGTGTTCCTATGCCACACCAGTATCATCCGCAAATTAATCGACAACTACCTTTCCTTGCGACTCTGGATCTCCCAGACTTGTCTCGGTTAACTAATGATCCTATTTTTCATTCACCGGTTTGGCCAATTATTCAGCTAAACTTCCTTCTGATACTCCGAAATTTGACGGAAAATCTAGTGAAGATCCAAACAACCATGTGATAACTTTCCATCTATGGTTTTCATCAAACTCCCTCATGGATGATTCTATACGTTTGCATCTTTTCTGGAGAACACTTACTGGCTCTACAACAAAGCGGTATATTGAACTACCACGTGCTTCTTTTCATTATTTCAACTCCCTTGCCATGTCTTTCCTTACGCACTTTCAACTACCTATTCACTACAAGACGGGTGTTTGCACTCTTTTCGTCGATGTGTGAGAAAAAAGTGAGTGCTTACATGCCTAGTTGGTTGGGCTCTGCTAGTCATGACAGCTGTATGGTAAAAGGTTAGAAAGAAAACAACTAAGCTATTAACAAGAATTAAACAAAAACTAAATGAAACTATGAGCATAGGAACAAAAATAAAAACAAATGAAAATGGACCAATATCACCAATATATAAGCTGGTCTGATTGATGAAATCCAAA
>CBVK0100485731.1:0-18238 GCA_900067695.1 Picea abies
ATGGTTTATGGTTTATTCTTGGTTATTTCTGAAGTATATTTGCAGATCTGGTATAGGTACTTAACACCCAGACGTCCATGAATTCAGTTAGACGGTGCTCCTGACTTGTTGAGTTAAACTTGGCACATTGAAACCATGTTGCCTTCCTCTGTTGTTAATACAAACGTTCTAGAGCCATTTGGCATGGCTCTCTTCAACCACCCCATGTGACTGTGAGTCATGAACTCATGCTTGTCCCACATGATGTTTCGGGGTTTCTCATTTCAGGAGTTTTCACCCCATCTTGGCTTCAATATCGCGATGCCCGAAATCGAGAAACGGTCACTGATATCGGCAGTCATAATCGCTTCAAATGTATGGCCATGATCGTTCCCTTAACAATATGAAATTCCGACTATGCGACGAGTGCTAGCCCCTTTTTCCAGACATGCTTCCTTTGTGACTAGGTGCTAGGACCGTGGGCCCAATTTCTAGGAGCTTTCATGATTTCGCGTTTCAGGAGAAAGAGATGTTGCTTATGGGAAACCTCTGATTCGCGAAATCATGATTTCGCATTTCGGGGCTTCGGGCTATGGGTGCACTTGGCGATGAGAACCCCAAACTCTCGATTCCCAAAATTGCCGAAGTCAAACCAACGACCCTCTACTTCTCACAAACGGATAGCCTAGATCTTCCCCTTCATGAATCGAGATTTCGCGATCCTTGATGCATAATCTCTCAACATTTGAAATCACAATTCATGCACTCGCTTGATTCCATATAAGACTGCTCTCAGTGCTACGGCCTGCAATAATGAAGACTTGGACGGCACAACTGGGACTTGGGAAAAAATAAAGACTCGTTAATAGAGGCAAAAAGAGAAGTAATCGGCCATAGGGGGAGCATAAAAGCTCAGGGATGATATCTTTCAGGCAAAGTTTGACAAGGAAAACTAGTCGACCAAAGGATGTAAGAAAACAACAAAGGAAAATATACGTCGGGAGGAGAAATCTATGATCGGGTCTGCACAAAAATGGGGGAAAAGACAGGCAAAATCACAGACCTAGGCCAAAATCACCATCCACCAGAACATGACAAGATTAATCGCTAACCTTTGGCTCCACGGGGTATGGCATGCTCTCTGCAAGCTGCCAAGAACGCACAACTCTAGTGCCTTTCTTTAGGTTGTGGAGTATTCTGTTTAAAACAAGAATAAACATAAAATAGGAATGATATTTACAATGGTGGGACATCGACTATGACTTTTTAAACAAAAAACCTTTTCAAGAAGTGCCCATTTACAAGGCCATCAAAAACTTCACCACCCTCCAGATTCTGCAACCTATAAGTATCATTGGGAAATTTCTCATAAATATTGAAGGGTTCGATCCAAAGGGACTCAAATTTACCATGCTTTCCCTTGTCTTGTCTGGGCGCATCCCATTTGAGCACTAGATCTCCCAACTGGAAATCCTTTTTTTTGATCTCCCTGTCAAAGGCCTACTTGATTTTCTACCGACGGTCATGTGCTCCGTACATCACTTTCTCTATCATCTATTGTACTTCTACCAGCTAATGAATCCTCCTGATCATATCATCGGGCTCTTCCTGGCAGTCTTGGAAGAACTTTTCTACTGGCAAGTAGAGCTGAGAGGGAAAACTTGCTTTAGTCCCATATAGAAGTTGGAAAGGAGAGATGCTCAGGGACCATTTAGCTGTCACTCTATGGGCCCACAAAGAAAATTTGAGCTTTGAATCCCCATGCTTTCTTGTTGTCCTCTATCATTCTTTTGATGATTTTGATGAGGCTTTTGTTAGAGGACTCTGATAATCCACTACCTTGCGGATAGTAGGGGCTAGAGTGGATCAACACAATTCTAAACTGCTCACAGAATTGGATCAATGGTTCATATTTGAAAGATGCATCATTATTGGTGATAATTTTTCTCAGACAACCAAACCTTGCTATGATATCCTCCAAGAAGCTGATGATTACCTTGTTGGACGCACTCCTTGTGGGGATAGCTTCTATCTACTTGGTAAAATAATCTATGGTTGTTAGGATCCATCTATATTGACCGTTGAATGAAAGATGAATCTCCCCAATGAATTCTAGGCCCCACTGCTGGAAGGGTCTTGAAGCAATCATAGGTTTCAATGGAAGGGGCTTTAGCTGCTGCTTTCCTGAGAATTTCTTACATTTAGCACAGGCTCTGACTTTTGTGCAAACATCAGTGAATAGAGTGGGCCAGAAATAACCAACCCTGAGAATATTATGAGTCGTCGTTTTCCAGAAGTGATGCCCCTGACATGAACTATCATGAAAGGCCAACATAATCCTTTGTGCTTCGTGTGGGTCTAAACATCTCAGAAGTACCCTCGGGGGGTCTTTCCAATATAAAATTTTACCAACAAGGCAGTATTTAATGGCTTTGATCTTTAAAGCTCTTGCCTTGTTCCTTTGCATGCCATTGGAGGGCCACAACTCTTGTAGAAAATATGTGACATCCTTGTACCAAGGGCATACTGCTAATGGGGGGTCTGCTTGAGAATTTGTATCATATGGTTCAACCTGCTGATTTTCTAAGCATTGGTTGATGAAGCTTAACCCCAAGGATTTACAATTAGATTCGGCCAGCAGTTTGGCTAAACCTTGACCTTTAATCAATTTAGTGGGCTTTATCTCCAGGTCAAATTTGAGGATTTTGGAAATCCATCAGCTCCTCCTTCCATCTATGTCCAGTTGAATGAGAATTTCCTTCACAGCAGTTGAAGGGACATATGCAGTGATTTTTTACTGCAGGAAATAGACTCTGAAATCCTTGAGAGATTTAACCAAAGCATAGGCCTACTTTTTCATCATGTCATATTTTACCTCGGCATCTCTCAATGCCCAACTGAAAAAGGAGATGGGTTGCTCCAACCCTTCAAGATTCCTCTGTAATAGAACAACCACTATAGTGTCAAATGAAGCAAATAAGAAAATAAATAAATCATTTGAGTAATCGGGACTGATAAGCACGAGAACCTCAGTCAAGGCCTTCTTTATCAGATCAAAGGAATTTCGAGACTCAATAGTCCATTTAACTTCATTTTCCTTCCTCAACATGTTTGTTATAAGCTTTTCCATCTCAACAAAATTGGAAACAAACCTCCTCAGAAAATTAATTTTTCCCAGGAAAGATTGGACTTCTTTCTTAGATCTTGGGAGTGACAAGGTTTGAATTTATTCAACGCAGATGGAATCAATATTGACTCCTTCGACTGATACTATGTGGCCTAGCAACTTTCCCTCCTTCATGGAAAATAGATATTTTTGGGGGATTTAAGGAGAGACCAAACTTTTTGCATTTCAGGAACACCCTTCTCAAATGATCACAGTGCTCTCCAAATAGATGACCACGAACTTGTCCCTTTCTCCAATGAAATCTATATCCATGGCTCGTTTAAAGGTCTCCCCTGCGTTCATCAATCTAAAGGGAATTTTGGCATACATGAATGTACCCCAAGGAGTGGTGAAGGCAGTTTTTTCTCTGTCCTCAGGCAGGACCAAGATCTGATTGTAGCCAGAAAATCCATCAATCATGGATATCCTTGATGCGCCATTTAACCTTTGTAATATGTGTTCCATTTTTGGTAAGGGGTAGTTGTATTTCTTTGAGCTCCTATTCAGGTTTTTGAAATCGACACAAATTCTAATTTCCCCACTCTTCTTCCTTACCGGGACCAGTTTGGCCACCCACTCTGAATATATCAAGGGTACAATGATTTGGGCATCCAGTAGCTTATTTACCTCTCTTTCCATGATAGGCAGCAACATAGGTTTTATCTGTCTTAATTTCTGCCTAAATGGTTTAGCCTCCTCTTTCAATGGAATCTTATGCTCAATGAAAGTTGTGTCATATGTTTTGAGGTATTCATAGGTCCAAGCAAAAACATCAGCAAAATCCTTTAATAACTCGGCATACTCAGCCCTCTTCTTTCTTGTCAAGCTACTTAACAATTTGACAAACTTTGGCTCCTTCTCAGTGTCAATGTTGCACTCAACCGCACCAGCATCACCATTTGATATTTTACCTTTCATTGCCACATCATTTTTGTCAAATAATCTTTCCAAAGGAATCAGTCCTTTTGGAATGTGATTGATGGGCAACTGAACAATATGATGGTCATCAATTTTGTTCAAAAACGCACCAGTATGTGGATTTATTTCGGGATCAGAATCTTGATCAATATGTAATGCTAAAAACTTGTCAACAGTCTCCAGGAATCTTTTGATTTCAATATCATCTTCAAACACTTTCCAATTCTTAACATTGTCAGGTATAGAGGGTCTATATCTCACTTCTACATCGTACCTGAGTTTAGGTGGTAGAGGAACTCTAAAATTGCTTTCTGAAACAACCAGAGAATCAGCCACAGTGTTTTCTTCTCTTGGAATAAATGATATATTGAAATCTAGGAAAAAACTGTCAATGAGGTCCCATACTTCATTTTTGTAACTCTTAAGCCGAGGTTGTTTGGCCTGATAAATGTTTCTGATCTGCTAGATAATCAGTTCAACATCTCCAAACACAGATATCTCTTCAATCCCCATGTCCTTTGCAGCCCTTAAGCCCAAAACAAGAGCTTCATACTCTACCACATTATTGGTAGCTTCAAATTCTAACTTGTACGACAGAGATGTGGTTTCCTGAGCAGGGGAAACAAAAACTACCCCGACACCAGCACCTTCTTTAGAATAAGCTCCATCAAAGAAAATTTTCCAAACAGAGGTAATTGGAGGTCCATGTGCAAGGTTCCCCCAAGTATTTTTATCCAATATCTTGACAATAGCATGCCAAACTTGGGAGAAACATCAGCCACCACAATATCTATGACCACTCTTTTCATGGGCAGTTGAAACAAGGTTACCACTAGATATTTGATGACCCCAATACATTGCACTCTCCTCGAGTCAAAAAAATACAAATCATGATAAGCCTTTGTGACTTCCAGTGCTAATTCTTCCATGACAGTTTTGGGCATGAGATTATGGGAAGCCCTTGAATCCATCAAACAATTGTGCAACACCTTGTCATGTATGTTCAGGGATTTGTAGAAGGGAGGGGATGAATCATCTATGTATTCTACCATAGGACCTAAGATGACTAGAGGATTTTCATCTTGTAGGTTTACTGAGTCTATGGAATGAAAGGGTGGTTCGGGCAGCAACAGCTTAGAGAGGGACCTTTTGAAGTCTTCATGCTTGACTAGCTCTGCCAGGGGGACAGGAATTCTAATATTATGAATTTCATGCTCAAAGATAAAGGAGGAAGGGGGTTTCAGAATTTATCTCACTTATGGGACAGGGTCTTTGGCTATTGGCAAGGGATTATGAGCTTTATTTTCCTTAATGGTATTCGTTGCATGCTTAGTAGGCTTCTCTGCTCTGGGAGGCTGAGCAAGGATGTCAGACTCTTCTATTTTCCTCTCGGACCGGAGGTTGTATTTGTTGGTACTGGTATTGGCCTTTTCTCCCTTGCTTAATTCATTCATTTGACTGTTCAGGAGGGATTCCTCGTATGCGGATTGAGTCAAATGGGGAAATGGGGAGGTGTCTACAATATAGTAAATTTCAGGGTCAAGCTCCTCTTCTTCCCTTTCCTCATCAATAGCAAGGTTATTTTGAAGGGGAGTCTAGATTTTCTGATCGCTTCTATCTCTGTCCCTCTGCTCCTTTGGCATAATCTAAGGAGCATTGTTATTCGGCCTCCTAAAGTTGCCTCTGTTATTAGTATTTGGGACATTCTTGTAACCTTGCTTCCCTTCGAATTTCATCTTCTCCATTTCTACAGACAGAGACTTCACCATCTTGGTTAATTCATCTACTTGAGGGTAAGATGCAGAGGAACCAGAGGTTGATGCCTCATATCTTCCTCTTCCTCTGTCTTTGTTGGCTTTTCTCCTAAGTCTGTCAACTGCAAATACATTGGATTCTACTTCCAAGGTTGCATCTTGCATATGAGCCAGGGAAGTATCTCTTCTTTCCCTTAGCAAGAGGCAGAAATCAGGGTCAAAAGAACTAGCATAAGTGATTTTGGCAAAGGCTTCAGTAGGATTTATCTTAGCAAGAATCTTATTGTACATCTTGCTGAATCTTTTGAAGAAATCAAAAACAAATTCTCCCTCTTTTCTCTTCAGGGACCCAAACTTTGTGATATAATACATAAAATATTTTGTATCCCCCTACTTCCTCAAGAAAACATCATCTAAGGCTTCAATACCAACAATAGATCGAGGGGTTAATCTCCTAAACCACTTCCTAACCTCACCATCAAGGTTATGGACAAAGACTCTCATCCAAACATCTTCATTTTCAATATTTAGATTGTTTGCATAACTGTAGAAGGCAACAAGGTGCTCTTCAACAGTTATGTCTTCTTCTCTGTTGAACTTAGGCATATATTTTAGGTAATCCCCAGCAGGGAGAGAATTCATCGGCTGAGGTAGGAATAGAGGGGTGTATCTTGCAGCCACTATGGCATCCATTTTATTTCCAAGGGGATTAGCACCTGCCATAGGGATATTAGGTGGAGGAGAATTAGGAGGATAAGGGGTTTGAACTGGGGAGACTGGGACTGAGCCTCTGGGAGGAAAGGGAAGCAACAAAGGATCCAAAGAAAAGGCCAAAGGGCCTAAAGGAAAAGAGGTTTCGTTGTCTGTAGTAGCAACAACAGGATGAGGAGTAGTAAAGCCCGAGGTGGGAAAATCTTCAGACGCATTGGGTCTAAACCATGGTACAATTTTAGGAGAGAGAGGAGTGACAAGGGTTTCTCCCTCCAATCCCAGACCAGGAGGGGAAAACTCAACAAGAACACTCCCAAAATTTAAAGTTTGGGAAACTCCAACAGAAGGTATAACAAGGGAATGAGAAGCCGAAATTGGAGTTTCTAAATAAGGACAGTGGAAATTATTAGAAATACCTAGTTCAACAGTAGAAGTAAGTTCTCAGAGGGCCTTTCCCTGTCTGAAAATTTTCTCTGGGTTAGCTTCAGGTGTTGCTAAAGGCAGCTATGGAGTAGACCTTGTGTGTCTTCTTCTAGAAGCCACAGCTGAAACCGTGGAGTTGTTGGTGGATCTGCCTCAATGGATTCACCACAGTGGAGTCACCAGGTGCATAGTTGCAATATTTAATGTACTAAGTTCTGATGCACCTTCAGAACTAGTAAGCTTTATCATTCAATCCCAGTGAAAATCTTCAATTTTGTCCCCGGAAACGGCTCCAGAAATGTTAGCACCAGAAGTCACCTCTATATTGTGGCAGACGTAAGCCTAGTACCCATCAATTTGTATGTCGC
Organism: Picea abies; assembly: GCA_900067695.1. Taxonomy (NCBI): domain Eukaryota; kingdom Viridiplantae; phylum Streptophyta; class Pinopsida; order Pinales; family Pinaceae; genus Picea; species Picea abies. The sequence continues at coordinate 7,320 of CBVK0100485731.1, forward strand.
AATGAATAAATTTAAGGGTGGTCTCATGGACACAATCTCAAGATTATATCGTTCTAACTCAGAAAACTAGGTTGGCACACATAGGCAAGTGAGGTCTTGATCTAACTTTAGTCAGTAAATTGCAGTATGGTGGTGAGTAGGGGGAAGAACTTGAAGAGAATGAAATGGTCTGTTGTGGACATCCGGTCTTCTAGCATCCTAAGGAGGAAAAGATTCAAATACAAGATCCTCTTCAATTCATAATTTCAAGAAACTGAAATCTCTATGACAGTACTGCAATCAAACATACATTACAATATGGCCACACTGACCCAAATGGATCATCCATGCCAGAGCTCTCAGCATTAGAGGAAAAAGAGAACATAAGAAACTAGTTAAAACTGGTTGTAATGTCACCGTGATCAAACCTCCATCACAAAAACACAACTACCCTCGACTGGATCCTCCATGCCCGAGTGTTTTAACGCATCAGTTACACAAAGATGAAAGGAAACTGACTTTCATTAAACAAGAAGTCTCAAATACATATCATAACCAGAGAACCAGAGGCTTTGCTAAAAATTTACAAATCGGGAGCCTAGCTCAACCATCGACACTTACAAAACATAAAACATGAGTATATATACTCAGAACTGCTAATGTCCCCCAGGGACGCAATTGGACCCCTACATTCAAAGCTTTGTGTTTATTCTCCTTATGTCAGACTACACAAGCTTTCCTTTGTCAGACGCAAATCTTAAGACAGTATGGATTTTGCAAGAAAATTTCATGACAGGGTGACCTTGAGCTGACAGCCCATCTCCATGACCAGTGCTTCCATGCTTCCTATTTATGGTTGAAACAAGGTTTCAACCACCTTCTTCGACTTCATTAACTGCCCTTATTGGGATCTGGATGAACCCAGATGTTCATGAATGCACTTAGGCGGTGCTCTTGACTTGTTGAGTTAAACTTGGCACCTTGAAACCATGTTGCCTTCCTTTGATGTTAATACAAACGCTCTCGACCCCTTTGGCACGGATCTCTTCAACCGCCCCATGTGACTACGGGTTGTGACCTCACGCTTGTCCCACATGATGTTTCGGGGTTTCTCATTTCGGGATTTTTCACCCCATCTTGGCTTCAATATCGCGATGCTCGAAATCACGAAACGGTCGTTGAGATCGGCTGTCGGACTCGCTTAAAAATGGTCAGCCATGATCATTCCCTTGACAATATGAAATTTCGACTATGCAACGATCACTAGCACCTTTTTTCAGACCTGCTTCCTTTGTGACTGGGTGCTAGGACCGTGGGCCAAATTTCTGGGAGCTTTCCCGATTTCGCGTTTCGGGAGAAAGAGATGTTGCTCCTGGGAAACCTCCGATTTGTGAAATCATGAAATTGGGATTTCTCATTTCGAGGCTTCGGACTATGGGTGCACTTGGAGACGAGAACCCTGAACTCTCAATTCCCAAAATCGTCAAATTCAAACCAACAACCCTCTGCTTCTCACAAATAGACGGCCTATATATTCCCCTTCACGAATCGAGATTTCATGATCCTTGATGCATAATCTCTCAACATTTGAAATCATGATTCCTACGCTCACTTGATTCCATATAAGACCGCTCTCGATGTTGCGGCCTGCAATAATGAAGACTTGGATGGCACGGCTGGGACTTGGGAAAAAACAAAGACTCAGTAAAAGAGGCAAAAAGAGAAGTAATCAGCCATAGGGGGAACAGAAAAGCTCAGGGCCGATATCTCTCAGGAAAAATTCGACAAGGAAAACTAGTCGACCAAAGGATGTAAGAAAACAACAAAGGAAAATATACGCTGGGAGGAGAAATATATGATCGGGTATGCACAAAAAGGGGGGAAAAGACAAGCAAAATCACAAACCTAGGCCAAAATCACCATCCACCAGAACATGACAAGCTTAATCGCTAACAGGGTGCACGATATCTCGTTGGAAAGGTATTGTCTTGGAGATTCATTATCGGGACTCAATTAGAGACTTCGTTTATCATTGAGAATCTAGATCCCGAAAAACGTTCATTTAGGCCCTCAAAATGGCCCCGAAAGTTAAAAACTACTAAAATAGTAAATTTCCAAACTTGCCAGAAAATTGTTTTGAGCGAGTTGGAAAAGGTGGGTGGCCACCGATATCCACTTGGATCAACCCTCCAAAAGGAAGCACAAATGGATTCTCACTGCCACTGACTACTTTACCAAATGGATCGAGGTTATTCCCACCGGGAATGATACTGACAAGGTGATTATGAACTTTTTGGAAACCAATATTTTTTCCAGATTCAGCTACCCTAGAAAGATTATAATAGACAATGCCCGAGAATTCAATTCCAAAGCCATGATTGACTTTTTTGGCAGCCATAACATTTCCTTGATACATTCCATGCCCTATTATTCTTAGGGGAATGGGTTGGTAGAGTCATCAAACAAGTCTCTCATCAATATCATCAAGAAATTGTTGACTAAAACCAAGAAATCCTGGGACTCTAAACTTACGTATTCCTTGTGGGATGATAGGATCAACACCAAGAGATCTTTGGGGACCTCACTATTTCATTTAATCTATGGGATAAATGTTGTCTTCCCTAGTCAACTCGATCTACCAATTCTAAAATTCCAACAGGAAGAAATTAAGGAACCAAATGAAATCCAGAGGAGAATATTTCAGATTATAGAGGTTCAACAAAAGAGAGAAACACTGAATCAGATAACTGAGGCATACCAGAGAAAAATCAAATCATCTTTTGACAAGAAAACCAAGAAGGGGATCTTTCAAGAATGCGGCCTGGTCTTGAGGTGGGATGCCAGAAGGGAAGAAAACTCTAAGCATGGTATGTTCAATAACCTCTCGTTTGGTCCTTTTAAGGTGGTTGAGATTCTGGAAAATAATACATTTGTTTTACACCATATAGATGATACCAAAATTTTTGGAGGCCCAGTAAATGGGCGCTTCCCGAAACACTATTTTGCTTGAAAGACTAAGGGAATTTCCCTCTTGTACCATAGCTACTTTCCTTTTTCGTTTGCATTTAATTAGTTAGTTTGTGTGTGAATAAAGACTCCATATCCAAACAAAGGCACACAAGTGTAGTTACAGTTTTGGATTCAATAAGATGCATGGCTAAGAGACAGTAGCAGATATAAATTTCTAGCAGACAGAAACAAAGGTAAGTTACAACAAGTGGGAGCGAGGTTTTGAGAGGTAAGGCACCTGATCTACTGTTCTTAGCACCTCACAGGGAAGTGTTATCCTTGGTTGGAGCCAATGTTGTAACCTAGGTCTATACCCCTACCCTTTCTCTTCTTTACACTATACATCCATCAAGTCTGATTTTTTTTTTGTGTTTGCTAAGATTACTCTCCATGATTTAATAGCTCGACTTCAATGGCCCCTACCCGTCTTTACTTATTTTGCACCATCTTTTCCTTTCTTGAAGGTGATTACATGTTCTGGTTTGAGTTTGAAAATACTTGTCATCATGTTTATCACTAATTGAGCATGTAGCAGATCGACCAATTCCTTTGTATGCGCATGAAACATCCAAAAGAAAGACACAACAATCCATTTTGGGCTTAGACTGTAAGCAAATAGACAGGTTAAATTTTCGATGGTGTAGATCCATCAGTCAATTCAGATCAACGGCTCTTGTGCATTCGGAGTTTCAAAATCGCGCGAGTTTTAACAACCAAGAAATATGAATCTTTACTTTGGGACTTTGACGTTAAAGAGATTTCAATCCACAGCAAACATTGTTTCATAAAGTACTGAATCCCCGAAGTACCAGAGCTCCGAACTGCCACATCACTCTAGCAGATTGTCATCTCGGGAGATATTCATACTCTCTATTCTAGAAGCCCTGAAGTGCCTGAATGCCAAAGTGTCGAAGCCTCCAAACCACGAAGTTCCGAACTACCACGTCACTCCACGAGATCGACCATCCGAAATATGTGAAAACTCTGCATTCAGAAACTCTCGAACCCCAAAGAGCCAGAGATGTGTGGAATTCATCTGTTGAGACATGTGGCATTCATTTTTTGCTGACATGTGGCACTCATTTCAAGCATCTTTGGGTACATCATCTGTATTATTTTGGGTGACACATGTCACTCTTCTTTTTATGCCATGTCACTATGCAGCCACATCACTATGCGGCCATGTCACTCTGGGAGATCGTCCTCCGAGAGATTCTCAAACACTGCATTAAAATATCCCGAACCCTGAAGGGTCGAAGTCTCGAAGTCTCGAATTGTTTAAGGATAAAGATAACCTGATCTCGGGTAAATTAGAAATAAGCGTTGGTTAATGACTCTGGGAGATCATTTATTCGAGATATATTCATACTTTGTATTCCAAAGCTCTCGAATGTCAAAGAGCCAAAAACACATGGCATTCGTCTATCGATGATATGTGGCACTCATTCAAGCACCTTTGGTTACATCATATGGGTTATTTTAGGTGACATGTGTCACTCTCATTTTTATGACACATCATAGATTGTGATGGCATGTTGCCACATCACTCCGAGAGACTTCAATCCAAGAGCAGACACAATTTCCCGAAGCGTGGAGCCCCAAATCCCTGAAGTGTCAAAGTCATTGTTTGTAGTGTTGGGATGCCACGTCACTTCGAGATATTTTCCTCTGGGAGATTTCTATCAAGAGCAGGCATAGACCCCCGAAGCTCGGAGCCCCGAAGTCCCGAAATATTTAAGTGATAAAGAAATATTAATCCCAGGTTAATTAAAAATAAGTATTTGTTAATGACTTCATGAGTTCATTCATTCGGGAGATATTTGTATTCTTCATTAATAATCTCATGAACATGAAATTGTTGAAGTAGCTTATCCTCACCAACATACCACAACCAGTCCATCATAGAGAAAGACAAGAAGGAAAGGCCAGTTACAGTCAAGACAACGAAGCTCGATTGTAGTTAATAGGTACAAAACTAAAGCTTCAAATCCGAACCTCGCAACACCACAACCTGGAATTAGGGAAGCTGTACTCTAAACTACAGAAAAAGTATCTAAGACTCCAGAAAAAGCACCAAAAGACATCCTTCTTCCCCCAAGAGATAAGTTGAGGAAGAATGCCACCAACACATCTAGTTATCTCCCAGTGGCCTCCAAAAACGCGCATGGATGTCAGTGCTCGATATAGAACTCATTTCTATCACTCCTAGTCATTTTCTGTCAAATCGCAATTCACTCCAGCATATGCATCAGTCTAGTTTCATTGCTAGTAGCAATTTTCTAGTTGTTTAATTGCAAGACTCTTTTAGATTAAGGCATAATAAGTGGTATTTTATGTGTGATAAGAACCACTCCTTTTTTATTAATTCAAGCTCGAAGTATACATTAATATACTCCAGTAGTGTTTTAGTTAAGTTAATAAGTTGTTTTACAACTGATGTTGTAAAGTTAAGCCCCAGTTCCACACTGGTCAAGGGCCTCTACATATTTGATAAATAAGAAATTTGTGTATGTTAGAAGGGTTTGGTTTTTGGGAGAATGATATCAATACATAAAATTGGTTGAACATGTTCTATGCATGAATTAAATCTCTCTGCCTAGTGAATATACTCTTGATGACAATGTTTTTTTCCAAATCTACGTGTGTTTTTATCTTATATTGAATGCAATTTTTTATTTGTGCGAAGTACATTGCATTTCATTCAGCTATTGTATAGCTTTTCTTTACTAATATGCAACCTATGAAACAAAAAAAGATTTGGTGAATATTTGTTTCTATTGCAACCTCTGGGAGTAATTGTATGTTGATACATGTTTAATGTCTTGAATGTTAGAAGGGTTTGGTTTTTGGGAGAATGATATCAATACATAAAATTGGTTGAACATGTTCTATGCATGGATTAAATCTCTCTGCATGGTGAATATACTCTTGATGACAATGTTTTTGTCCAAATCTACGTGTGTTTTTATCTTATCTTGAATGCAATTTTTTATTTGTGTGAAGTACATTGCATTTCATTCAGCTATTGTATAGCTTGTCTTTACTAATATGCAACCTGTGAAACAAAAAAAGATTTGGTGAATATTTGTTTCTATTGCAACCTCTGGGAGTAATTGTATGTTGATACATGTTTAATGTCTTGAAATGATATTTTAAGTATTAAACTTCTTGCAGCAGAGTATTCATTGAATGGTTTGTTGTTTCCCTTTTTTTTTTACCTCTATTACCTCACTTGTTTGTCATTAGTGTGCCACCATCCAAGGAGGACCCTCATCCATATCATTTTTCCAACCCAACTATGTTTTTGAATTGGTAAACCAACCCTCCAACTGACCAACAAAATCAAATAACCAAAAAACCAACCATTCCAAAAATTGAGGTGGCCTAGCTCTGCCCTTTAACAGTTAGGTGCAGACTTTAGGACCAACAAGGAGCATGATATCAGAGAGATTCGGTTGGCTCGGAGGGAGAGTCATACATTCAGAAAGAGTTCCTCCTTGGGTTCAGGTGGGAGAGAGGCATCTTTAAGGACTAACAGACAGGTGTCATTGGTTAAGGAGGCCAAATAGGTGATTCAGAGGCAAGAGGATACTAGGAGTTGGGTGCCCTCCATTGAGGATTTATTTGTTTCAGCATGTATTGCTACAATGATAGAGGAGGAAGCCAGTAGGGAGGATAGGAGAGTAGGATTTTCTTCAGTCGCAGAGGGAGTAACTAGTGAGATAGATCAGACAACAAGATTTGATTTAGTGGTCGAGGATGTAGCCAGTTAGGAGGAATAAAGAGCAGGATCTACTTCAGTGATAGAGGGAGTAGCCAATCACGAGGATTGGATTGTAGTTTTGGTAGAGGATACAAAGTCACTTATAGTATGGGAGATAGAGGTACATCCAGATGATGGTGGATGGGATACCTCCCTCGCTAAGAGGGAGTGTTATATATTGTAGCTTCAGGAGGTATTCCCACAAGAGGCTAGGGTTTCATGCATGTGAGAATCTTTGTTAGCACCATATTAGCCTTTCATTTTAGTGAAATCGGCCTCGAAATGAAGCTAGAGGTGCATGGGAAAGTTGATGGGATTTGTGGGCTTGTGATGGGGTGTCACACCCACAAAGAGGAATACAATATTCTAATTAATTGTAAAGTTTAGAAGGGGTGCATAAACTCACTCATTGGACTTGTATATAAAGGAGAGAGGTCATTTTGACATTTGATTAGAGTGTAAGAATGGAGTTAGCATAAGTGAGTTTGCACTTGCGCTAGGTGACTTGGTGTTTTTAGCAAAGGGAAATTCTGCATCATGGAAAATCTAGCCTAGGGTTGAGGACTCTCTATTTTTCTATTTTTGGCAAGAGAAATCACACCACGTGTGTGGGAGAGAGAGGCAGTCGTAGAAGGAAGAAAATGTATGAGTGGAGCGAGACGTACATAAGTGTCTGTACATTTTTTCATGCATGTACGTGGGTTTTAGTGGGAAAATTCGCATACGTATGTGGGTTGCAGTGGGAACAGTCACATACATATGTGGGTTGCAGTGGGTCGCATATATGCAAGTTTCATTGGGCACATTCACGTGCGTACACGGGTTGCATTAAAGATAACTATGTACATAGTTTTTTGGGCAGAGAGGAGGTCCGTACATGTTGACAGGTGACATCATCAGGTCGTACAAGAGGTATGTAGTAAATTTGTGAGAAGAAGAAATTTCTAGGATATTTGTTGAGGTTTGGTTTGTCTGATTTGCATGGTTATTGGAGGACAAGTTTGTCCTTATATTTTGGTGAAATTGTATTGGTTGAGAGGATACGTTTTGTTCTCAGATTTGTTGATATTTGTATTGGTTGGGAGGGCTGGTTTTTCCCTTGGGTTTTTTGAATTTGATAAGGTTACAAGAACAAAAATATTGTGTCTCATATGTGTGATAACAGCTAGGGTTTTATTGTTAGATCACTAGGAAGCAATTTTCAGATCTGAAAATTAGTCACATAGAGTTGCATGTGAAAATTGGCATGGTCAATGTGAGGCAGAGCTTATCTCTACATGAATAGTTTGATTCTAAGTTTTGGAAGGTTGTTAGATCTAGTTGGATATAAGAAATTCTCTCCATCCAGCTAGCTCCTATTTTGGCGTGTGGTTGAGATATTCTCTCAACAATTTGTTAGTGTGACCAAGATAGTGTGTCTATATTGAGACAACATTCATGTATTTATATGTGTATTATTACTTTAATAGAGCACGTAAACACAATTTTTGTGTGTGGAAACAATGTCTACTCTCACATTTCTCTACACAATATGTGTTCGTGTGGAAATGTGAATCACACTTTGTATTCGTGGTAAGTCTAGGATGATATATATAAATAATATGTGTTGGTCCTTGAAACTTTTGAGCTTGTATCTTTCCTATAGTTGGTACTTGGAAGAAGTATTGTAGTGGTGCCTAGGCATTGTTTCCAAAGCTTGTACCTAGTGTCTTCATGATATGGAGTATGTTAATTTTATGTACCTATATCTTTGTAAGTAACATGTAAAGTGCATATCATTGCAAGACATGGATAGGCATGCATACTCGTTTACAATGTGTCCCTAATGATTTGGATAACTTGTTTGGTATAATGTAGAAAACTCTATTATGGAGTTGTTAAACACTTGGAGGAGTAGGACATGTGTTGGCTAGATGCTCTATGAGTGGACCATGGTAGTTGTAAACTCCATGAGGTGCCTAGAAACTGGAAGTATTTTGTACATTTACAAGGAGTTCATCAAGAATTTGAATGAACCATGTCCCTGAAGGACATCCTATTAGAAAGACAGTTGGGTACCCATGTATTCTGGTGGATGGTTGTTCCTTTATATGGAGTTTGAAAATTTAGTGATGTCTACATTATCAAGGTACGAAATGTAAGTTCCAAGTTGGACCAAATATAGAATTTGACGATGGGGAGGTTCTTCAATTCATGGTAGAGAATTTTTTACGGAGGACTTGATCCTAATGGAAGACTTGACCTAATTGAGATTGAGACAAGCACTTGTTAAGGGGGAGTATTAGAATTATTAACTCCTACTTTTCTTTTGCATGAACATATTGGAGGTTGTGATTTTTATTATCATTGGTCAATGTGAGGTAGAGCTTATATCTATGTGAATAGTTTGATTATAAGTTTTAGGAATTTGCTAGATCTAGTTGGATATGAGAAAGTCTCTCCAACCAGTTATCTCATATTTTGGTGTGTGGTTGATATATTCTCTCAAAAATTTGTTAGTGTTGCCAAGATAGTGTGTCTATCTTGAGACAACATTCATGTATTTATTTGTGTACTATTACAATGATAGAGCACGTAAACACAATTTTTGTGTGTGGAAACAATGTATACTCTCACATTTCTCTACACAATACTCATCAACATAATGATGGAAATCCTTGCTTAGAATTATGTAGCCTATGGCCAAAAAAGATGGGCCCTTTTTGAAGGCATCATAAAGCCTTGGAAGGTTGCAAAACAACCCCCTAAAAATGGAGATGAATAATAGGGAGCCCTTCACTGAAATCTAAGAGTCAAATTGTCATGTTTTAAAACAAAAGGTGATGACCATAGTTTTATTTTTATTTGTTTGCATAATGTCACAAGAACAACCCCACCAACACAAATTATGCCTCCCGGTACCTTTTCCTTACCAACAAGACTTATTATCCCAAGGCTTATCATCCCAACTCTTTCTCAATTATCCCAAGACTTATTATCCCAAAGTTTTCTAGTCTATGACAAGTATACAAAGATTTTCCTTTGTAAAATAAAAAATAGATCTAGATTTAAGATGGATTTATACTTATGGTATTTAACTTGTGTGGAATATTGTGAATAATATTTTAAATGATTCCGAGAAAGAATACTCTATTCAATTTGGACCTATACATGAATATATTACATTAATTCCAAAAGAAATGACCTATTTGCATAATAAGAGGAAGATTAAGTTTATGAATCATTACCCAAACACAATGCTTAGAAAAATCTCAGATAATGTTGTAAATGTAAGAATTAGCTTGGTCTTCTTGTTGCAAATGAAAAAAGAAGATATAAACTACTTTGATAGAATCTTAGTAGTCATGTTCAATATGCATATTTATCTTGCAATATTTTACACTTTAATGTCAAAAATATATGTAAATGGAACTAATATCAATGTGGTTGTCACAACCTTAGCTGCAGTGCAAAAACTATGTTGTGGGGTTGTTACTCAAAGGATTTCTCTCTCTAAACTCAACATAAAATTTCAACATGCATAATTATTTTCATTATAGATATTAAAGCAAATAGTTTACATTAAACAGAGGAAAAACAACTAAAGAATTTAATACTTATCTATGTCCAAATTGTTTCGATGATGTCCACCCAACCGGTGCAAACAAGTCTTAGACTTCGATCACAATGCAATCATTGGAGAATCACACTCTAAGGGCACTTGTTGTCCCAGCCAAAACAAACAACAAGAAACCAATGATGCCCCATGTTTATAGCTCCAAATCAATGGAAATATTCAGTGGCTCACTAACCTAAGGCTCAAATCAACAAGAAACACCTTTACCCAAGCAATGGTAGCAATTGTCCACAATATTGCATTGATACCGACAAGAGTGTGGTGGATAGTCCTCTGGTTAAAATTTAAACCTGTGAGGTAAAGCAATGCATACAAATTCTTAAGCAAAGCATAAATTAATCAATGGCTCATACACATAGTACACAAACATTTACGATGGAAACCCTTAACCGAGAGAATACCAGCCTTCCTTGGTGTCGCACCTCTCAACTCTTCATTGTATTAATTTCACCATTCACAATACAATATATACACAATATTTTAGGTATTTCATAGCTACCAAAACCCTAATCCCTTGATCTGGGATTAATTTAGAAAACCGCTAAAAATAGA
>CBVK0100485732.1:0-18237 GCA_900067695.1 Picea abies
GATGGTATCCCTTTGAGTGAACCCAGGAATGGGTTGTACTTGAAGAAGTACTATGCATAAAATTATATGTGCACGAGTACTTGTATTTTTATTGTATCATACTTTTTGTGTGTTGCTATAGCTTTCTTTTGTCGTTATCTGGTCTCTACCCTTATGTGACATTGTGTTTGATTTCCAGATGTCAGAGTCTTTGCTACCCTATATTGGCTTCGCTGATGGCGCTAGCCATAGTACTCAGAACCTTGCTTCAGTTGCATGGGAAATTTATGCCCCTACAAACGAACTTGCCTCTTTACGAGGTGTGTGTCTCGGTCGTGCGACCAACAACATTGCAGAGTATAACATCGTTATTGAATTATTGGGTGATGTTATCTCGCTCGGAATTTGTCATTTGGTTATGCAACTCAATTCGTATCTTGTAGTACTACAATTAAGTAATTTCTACACTATTCGAAGTCCTACTTTGTTATGGGTGTGTTTGCGAATTTGCCTCTTGGAACATTACTTTGATTACATTGAATATCAACATATTCCTAGATGTCTAAATACATTAACAGATGCATTGGCTAATTATGTATTAGAAAGACATTTGAATCATTTATAAATCAATCACATCAATATTCACACAATAAATACATGATAAACTGGTAGAAGTCGTATGTATATATAACGATCAAAAGAGTTTTTTACAAAAAGTTTGTCCGAAGACCAAAATGTCAAAATATGAAGCTTATAGCTTCTACAAAGTGACATCATGGATGACGTTCATGGTAACACACGACTGCTCGAGCAACCCTATGGAGCAGTCGACTCATGGACCCTGACACTCCTATAGTATGACATTGATTGCGTCGTGGAACCTCTTCCAGAGACATGTCTGGAATACTTGTAGTCAAGCCCTCCAGACTTTGTTCCACCACTTGATAATCCTCAGCATATTATGGCGCTACCGCTACCTCTCCTCGCCGCTGAATGGGAGAAGTACCAGGAGGTCTGTAAGGTCCAACATCTGTGACATCAACAACAATTTTGTATCAGTCTTTGGACGAACATATAAAACAAAAACATTTGAATATGATAAAATTCACAAAAAACATTTAAAAAGAAAATGTGTGTACTTTTTACCAAGGTCCCCCCACTGAGCATCCTCTGGCAGTACTAAATCCAAATCTCCTCGGAAATCTAGCCTGGCATAAGCATAGTTGTCAACCATCAACAGTTGTGGTTGAATCCAGTCAAAGAAAGTATCATCATACTTGATGATCGTTCCAGCCACGTGCCAGGCCATAAGCTGACACCATCTCAGCATCCTTGGATCCCTGGGAGCCGGTATATTCCACTCAACCTGCAGCCTCAGTAATGGGACCCTCTCAAGGAAGAAGGACACCAACAAAGATCTGTACCCAAATTGCTTCAAGTTTCCTCGTCTGCATTTGGTCAACTATCTTTTTATGCTACAAAGCATTGCATCTTTCCAGTTGAACACCTGAGGCTCAGTACACTCAATAGCATACTGGAAGTAACTCTGTAACGCCATGTGAGGAGCAGAACTCCCAGCCATCCGAGCTATATTGAATAGGATAGTACGAAGGGTCAATCTCATACCCCCCAAATAGCTACTTTTCCTTTCTTTCTCTCTGCCTCGGGAATGCAGTGTAAATGACAGTACTCACTCATGGGTAGCCCACCACCTCTACTACCAGTCAGGCTCACATAGTACCCCCACCATGACAATCCAATATAAAAGTAAATTTCCTCAATGTCTAAGGACAGTGTGTGGACCCCCACATGAAATACCTGCTGATCAGGGTCCCACATACGCACCAGGTACTCTAACAACCTGACTTGGGCCCTCATACCTGGGATACGAAAGTACTTCAGAAGTCCACAGTTTCTCAAAGCAGCAATAGTAGGTGGATGATTTCCGGCAACTGCATTGTCTTCTTCGTGCTCCCTTTCACACCATTCAAACACCACTTTGATGGCCAATTATCTGCATGCGAGGCACAACAAGAAGATTAGCAACTTTTTTCATGAATTCATTCTCTTTCATTGGGTAAATTTAAAAAAAAAAATTGAGCTTTGCGGTTCTCGCAGGTGCCCTTTGGGCATAGTGCGAGAACCTCGCAGGCTGCCTTAGCCTCACCTGCGAGAATGCCCCATTCTCGCAGGTCTCGTGTAGCCCGCCTACAAGAATGGCAGCACGCAAGAAGGGCTTGCAAAATCAACCCAAAAATGAATTTTAACCAATAAAATTGCAAAATTAAACCATGAAAGTGTTAAGGACAAAGAACCTCCCTCACTGTCATTGATGGCTCACTGAATGGACGCTCGTAACTCCCGCACTCTGACACCGAACTTTGAGGGTAAATGAGGGGTTTTTGAGCTCAAATAGTGGAAAGGTAAAAATGATATGGTAAAAAGAGTATTTACTCCTTTTTATTTACTTTTACTATGTCATTTGGTTTTTTATGATTATTTATCTATTAAACCCTAATCCCTAATGTCATGTTGAGTGTAACTTTTGCAGGCATAATGATTTCGATAGTCAAATACAGGGATACAGACATGTTTTTCTTTTTCACTACGTTTTTTGATTGTTTTTTATGGTTTTTGTATAAAACCTCGAGCGTGGTCTTTGTCCGTTTTTGCACTCGAAAATACATAAGAACGCGATCGAGCATACTTTTATCACTTTTTCGGGCTCAACAAGTTTATACGAAAAAGGAACCCCCGTGGAGTCCTCATTAAGCTCTTTTTAGACTCTCTAAACATGAAAAGATAGCCGAGCGACCTTGCTATTTTCACGCTCGATAAAGTATCTGAAGTAAGCATCTGGTGAGCGATAATTTCTCTCTTTTTCGGTCTCATCCAGACTATTTTACGAAAAAGGAACTGAGAGAGTTCTCTTTTAAGTGTTTTTCCATCCAGACTCTATAATCATGAAAAACCTTCGAGTTTTCTATCTTTGGACTCATTAAACAAACATCGATAGACCCGCAATGGGACCGAACCACTCCTTCTTAGGGTTCGTTAAACATACTTCGAGGGAATCGTCCAAAGGATGAGCTTACATCAACAAGCATATGTTATCCTCCTCAAGCTTGCATAAAAATAAAGAGGTACTCGCCAAAAATGGTGGGGGGAAATTTGGGAAAGGGATATGTTTTCATCTTCGTATTGATTGGCAGTAAGTGTCGCTCTTGAACATGACACCCCCTATTCATCATTTGAAGCCGGTTTGGGAAATCCATTTGTCTCTCATTCGATTTTCTACAAGGTCATTCCCTGTATCGTCTTTGAGTCAATGTTGCCAAATCATTGGTCGTGTCATTCATATGTTCAAGAGAAGTCCATCTAAAACCTATATTGAGTCGGCCATCTGCAGTTATCCATTCTCTTTGTGTCGGCCCTCCCTATGTCTAGTCCAATTTACATCATACTCTATTTCACCTTCAAAATCTGTTACTCATTTCGTGTCATTGATGGGGGATACATCAAGGCCCTCCTATGATGAGTTTTGTTCCGTCAAATTCATCTCATTATCCAGAATCAAGACTTAGAAATTATTTGGTACCTTGGAGCTTGCATGCCTCAATGGCATGTTTCCTCACTTTCAATAGTGGGTTTACATCATTGACCCCTGATCGAAAGATTTCATCGAATGTTCGACTTCAACTCATTCATTCACACTCGATGGATTGTACTAGAGTACCTTGGGAGTCATTGACATCAATGGTGATTTTCCTCGCACTTGTTAACAGTTTCATCAATGAACGGTAATCAAGTGGTTTTTGCCATGTTCGACTTCAACACATGTAATCACATGGTTAGATTCGTACTTTGGGTGAGAAAATTGAAGACCTTGGATATCATCTCTTTTGTCCAGGTTGTGATGCAGTATGTATAATTTGCAACAAATAGATCCATTGTGTATGCCTCGTGGCTATGTCATCTTAATTTGAAATTTCTTGCATAGATCCACAGTGTATTCCTAGTGGCTATGCTATATTTTGACGGCATGGATCCACAATGTATGATTGGTGGCCATGACCCATGTCTACAATGTCATAAGTCTGTGATCTGAGTATGGGAATTCCTACCTCAGAATTGGTATATATGATATTTTGCAGATGCTTGGTTGTTCGCAGGTTTCTGATTAGGTGTGCTCCTGGTTTCCGACACACACATGTAGCTTACAAAGTCTTTCGGTTGTCACTGGTTCCAACCTCATACTTTGGGGGGCATTCTGTTACCCATGATTTTGGTCGTCATGATGATGTATTGATGATGGTGTACTAAGGATCTTCATAAGAACTTTCTCCTTAGAAAAGTTGCTTTCATCTCTTCCCAGAAAACTCATTTTTGAAGAAGGTTCACAGGCTGCTAATACATTTGGGTGCAAGAATGTTTGATTCTTGCAGGCTGCTTTAAGCCAGGGTGTGAACTTCTCGCACTGTGTTGAATAGCTAGGGTGTTAACTCTTCCTAAAGCATGGAAAAGATGAATTCTCGATGTTTCTAGAAGGGACTCTTCTAGAAGGATGGGTTGGCATTCGAATGGTTATCCTTGTACTGAATTCCCAGATATTGTGGGATCATTCTTATCCAAGTAACTAATTCATTCTTGCCTATATATTAAGGGAATTCTCATGGAAAAGGTTAAGCAAGATTCATTAGAGAATTGGTGAAAGAATTGTGTGAAGGACTTAGCTTGAACAACAGCTTGGAGACTCTAGCAAGTCTACCAAGAGGATTTGATCTTCTTCATACAAGGATTGAGCAAGTGTGTGTGTGGGAGCCAAGAGCCATCGAAAGGAAGCTTGTGACATCAAGGCTATCAAGTTGTAATCTTTACTTTCCATCAATATGATACAGTGGCATGCCCCTTTCCCATAAAGCTAATCTCACTTTATTGTGTAACTCCTTGATCATACACATAGGTCGATTGTTGAATATATTTTGCTATCTTCACTTTGGTTGGTTTGTGTTGTCTTGGTCTAGACTTCACGAGAGAACTGGAGCGAAGAAGGAGAAACAAAGACCCTAGGAAGCGATATAAATGTATGTTATGTGTTCCTTCCTACTAGTTGATTCAATGGTCGAAACTTAGGGAAAGAGTCATGTCCTATCCTATTTTGTTCTAGATCCAGGTGGATCTAGGGAGATCTGTTAGTGTCTGCACCTACCGATTAGTCCAATAACAACGGCTAGACCTTCCATGCCTTCCAATTACTGAGTGAGTCCAGACCTTTCATTTATTAACTGAACCCTCAAGATCGGGATGAGGCTTAGTTCCTAGGGGGCGGCCACACACTACTCTCGGATTGGACACTATATGAGCACGTGATTGTGGGGTTGTCAAAATAAGTTTGAAATCACACCGCTTTTGGGCCTGCAATCCACCAACTTCTGCCATGTATCACTTTCACCAAACTACGGTTTCAATTGTGGGACCACTCAATAATTTTATCGATCAAGAAATTTGCATCCCCACAATGAAGCATGACCATTGATCTAGACGCGGTCTGCGATCGGGGCACACCTGCTATATTTAGCACTACTGCCAAGCCTAACCGCCCACCAACTTTAGAATCCACTAAACTGTGACCTGGGGGAGGGGGACGCTACTCTTGACTTTGAACAATAACACCTCCCAGAGAATGATCTGTCACTGCTATGTTGATGCGTCATGAAAGTGAAGTGACACATGTCACTAAGAAAGAAGCGAATGATATGCCCACGGCTTCCTGGAATGAGTGTCATGTGTCACTACTGAATAGGTGTCTGGTGTCACGATCGATGAGTGTGCCACATGTCCATACTGATGACTACCACGTATCCTCTTAATCTGATGACTGAGATCTCCTTCGGGTCTCCAGGCTCCGGGAAAGTGAAAACTCAAGCTTATTTTTCCTTGAAGCAAAACATCTAGAGTTAAGGATCTGATGATGTGTGGCCTTTAGATATTGACGGCTGAGATCCCTTCGTGGCTTCGACTTTAGGGAAATCAAATATAAAACCTTGCCCTCTTCCATGCACTTTTACCTGAAGATAAAGATCTGGCAATGTGCGTCCTATTCAATCAACACCTATGTTCCTTTTTCAGGACTTTGACCCCTTCAACCAGATCGATGGCCCTTCTTCTCCCTTCTCTATCAATGATCGAGAGCTACTTTGGGTCTTTGGGATTTCCCCCCCTTTTATTTCCTCTGGAGCTCTAGATCTGGTGCCATGTGTCCATTTGAATCAGACAGCTAAGACTTACTTCGAGCCTTCAAGCTTCAGGTATTTTGAAAGTGAAACATGAAAAACCCTACGAAGGAAAAACCCTCGAAGCAAAGGATCTGTTGCCATGTGCTTCGTCACTTCGAGAGTTCGGCCACTTCGAGACTCCGGGTGCTTCGGGCCTTCGGGACTTTGGGAGGCACTTCCGCTAAGATCAACGACTCCTTGTTGATTTTGAGATCAGTGGTCCACGATTGCTTTAGGAATTTGGGATTCAGCTCTTTGGAATTTTTATGCACTTATCACTTCGAAACTCTCGAATCTCATTTCCCCGAACTCTTGGATCGGCTGCCACCTGTCCCCCTCAATATCAATGACTCATGTTTACTTCGGGGTTTTTCCCCACCACTATACTTTGCGCAACTTTAAGGTTTCGAATGTCGGTGATTCGTTGATCTGAACTGCTCTAGGATCTCCGCTGCTGAAAGACTAAACAGCCTGCTGCTTGCGCTTCAAGCCTGAAATAGAATGTTCTGAAAGCTGCGTTTTGAGCTCAAGGCTGATACCTGCACAAGCAAAGGACTAGTTCTCTTTGTGACCCTTAGATAGTCTTATGTGATAACAATTCGGATTAGCAAGCATCGCCAAGCCTACATCCACTGACAAAAACAATGTCAATAATCCATATGCATAAATCATACTATAATCAATAATATATCACATGTGCATAAAATTAAATAGTCAAACAAATACAATCCACTCCCTGACTCAACCTGGAGTCCAACGAAGTCCATTGATGCCATCATCATCCATAACATGTCATGTGTCCTGCACACTTAGGAGAACTCGTCAATAATATTTGTCAATACATATATATCTGAAAGTAACAATGAATCACAATACATCATAATCATATATAACTCATAATCCACACAAAATCGTAATGTACCATAACTGGATCACTTGCACACAAGTGTCCTCAAATAATAAGTCAATATAAGTGTGCTCAATAGAACAAGATGTTACACCTGCAGAAACTGTCTGATATGCTACCTCCCTGCAAACAAGTCTATCTGGTATAAATATGGGCAGGGAATGAGGAGATGCATAACAACCAAAAACTATGATATAAGAGAAATTATCTTCAATATACCAGCCTGTAATTGCTCCTAGATTCCCCATTATTTTTTCAAAAATTCTGGGAGGAGGATTACCATATAAGGCTTCATGAATTGGAATAACAACATTGTGGAAAATCTCATAGAAGCAATCTTTTACATTTTCCTCCCACAATTTGGAATGATAAATATGTATTGGTTCAATGATTGTTGGGGTCCAGTTCCAATTCATCAGAGGAAATGGGGTTTTGAAACATATAGCATCCATAATATGTGTAGACATATAAAAGGGAGCATGCTCTCCTTTATATTTCTAAGCTATATAAACCTCTATTTGTTTAACCAAATTATGATACAACAACTTTCCCTAATCAAAAGTAAAACCTTTTGCAACTTCATGAATTATGGGGACCCAATCTATGGTGAAATGTGCGAAGTTTTTATTTTCATACAGTCTACAAATCATCATAACTACATACATAATGTGTGCATCACAAGAAGTTGTAGAATATATGCCATGACTATCTACTTTAAATTTGTTTTCATTTCCCCACCAAGTTTTAACTATATCATGGACAATCCTGTCATAATCTGTACATTCATCTTTCTCAAATTTATTCACAAATGGTGCATTGTAAACATATTTGGGATTACTAGACAATTTGTACATTACTTGGATGTGTTCGGGTCAGAATGAGCCAACAACAGTCATCTGATGGTTGTAGATGGTTTTGTTTGGTATATCCACATGGTCCAAATCCCAGTTTATCATGTCCGTATAGGGAAACAATGTTTTCCTTGTTGCGAATTTATGAAGCTCTAAATTGGCACCTCCTTAAGCTTATTTATAGTTGACACATATTCTCCCTCACTTGATTCATCAGAAGGGATGGATTTATCATCTTCCAAGACTTTATAAACCCGCGCCCATGATTTGATGTTGTTTGTTAGGCGAGCGGTAGTATCTGAATAAATATTTGAATTTGGGTTTGACTCTTCTACAGATGGATCTTGTCTTCTTGTTTCTTTGCGTGGTGCCATGATTTTCCATCTACAATATTATCCCTTGTAAGAAATAAAATTATGAATATGAATGCAGAGATGAGATAAAATTCTAGATGTGAATGTAAACATTACTCAAAGCTCAAATCGTTATCAAATAAAAATACAATACACTAATTAATTCTAAATTCAATCACTAATTAATTCGAATGATAGGGTAATCAAGCTAAAGATTGTGATATTATTACCTCACGACATCAAACTTTATTCAAATATTTTACACTAATCATGTTTAATTTACCTTAATAATCGTGATTAGCGAAGGTAGGTATTTCATCACTTCAGCATTCAAGGATTTGAATATGGAATATTAAAGATATCCCGAAGGCCGAAGTCATGGAGTGATTAATTAATTTTCAATTAATATTGACTTTAGTTATTCGTTGTTTTTCCCTTTTAATCCTTAAATTCTTTGGAACTTCGAGACTCCAAAGCTTCGTGACTTCGAGGTTATTGCAATAAAAATGTTAAAGTTATCCTAAAGGCAAAAGTTGTGAACTAATTACTTATCATTAATTGTGCCTAATAAATCATGTATTAACCTTTCATCTTTGATGCTTTGGTACTTCGACACTATGGCACTTCGTGGATTCGTTGATAATATGATATCTCGGAGGACAATCACCCGAAGTGACATGGCAGGATGACGTCACATATTATGACATTTCGTGATTGTGTCACACTGAAACATGCAAATTATGTTTCCAAAAATGCCCAAAATAAGTGCCACGTGTCACCACGTGTAAATAATGTCTGGTGCCATAGGACACATCAGCCAAGTACTTTATAAAACAATATTCTGGAACTTCAGGACTCTGAAGCTTCACAACTTTGGGGTTAAGAGGACATTTAAACATTTGAGCTTAGAGCGTCGAAGCACGAAGTCCCGAAGTGGAACTTCAAATGGGAATAACACTTTTGATTAATCCTTTCGCAGCTTTATATCTTCAAAATCCTGTGAACTGTTGATATTGATAAGCATCAAGTTTAACGACTAAGGATTGATCTACCCTATCAAAACATAAAAATATATATATTAGTGTATAAAATAGTAATTCTAAAGATAAAATTTTATTTATAAATGGCAAAACATTAGGAGCAAATTAAAAATAATTCAAAAATTGAATTTTTATTCGATATTTTGATTTATGTTCTAACATAGGCTCCAACTGGGGATTGCATCTCCCTGCGAGGCACTAAAGAACAAGAGACCTAGTGCCTTTATTGGGTAAATGGAGTCATTATTGTTTTTTATTGAACTAAATATTTTATTTCCTTTAGAGATTTAATCCTATATAGAAGTAACAAAAATAACCATATATAGAAATTTAGAACACAGTTAGTGATAAATCTCAAGTCAAGATAATAAGAATTCTCTTTCTTAAAATTTACTCAAGAATTATCCAAGACAATCAAATTAAATTTAACTATAATATCATACTTTTACTGACTAAGTTTTATCTCAAGGTTATAAATATATTATGTGGATTTCATTAGGGAAACCTAATTGGATTAGGACATAAGTATAATTGAAAAAGAACTAAATAACATAGTATATGATGAACATATGTAAGACAACCTTACAGATGTCATAGATATTGCTTCATTGCGAGTAGGCCTATTCAGTACCCTAGTGAAGTTATCTATATCCCCCTAATTTTAATTTCCTTTCACCACTTCAAAAACATGTTTTCATTTGATTGAGATGAAGGAAATCATTGCATGAATTTCCTTTCATTATCTCTATTTGGACAAGATGGGGGCAGTCATTTTATGAATTTTATTTCACCATATGTTTTATTTAAGTTTATTACTTTTAAGTGGTGGAAATCAATGTATCTAAGATACAAGGGATGACATTTGTTTTTGATATGATGTAAAAATGGTATGTTTACACTTTTAAGAATACTCTGAGATTAGTTTTATTTCAATTTTAGGTATACCTTCACCTATAGTTAAATTGTATTTGGAAATAATTTATTTGTTAAGGATGAACCTTGAGAAAACCATCAACTATAATCTAATATTAAAGAGAAATTTACTAGGATTATCCTAGATATACCTTTCAATTATAATCAAGAAATGAAGAAGATATTTTCAAGACTTGTTAAAATAGCATGCTTTAATTTTCTAATATTGGCTAAGTTTATCATTTCTATAAATATTAATATGATTAAATAATAATGAAAAATTTATTTGTGAGTAACACTAAAGTTATTGGTGATAGGTGTAGGAGAATTTTCCATTAGCTTTGATGGAAGAAAGATACTTCACACAATTTTCTTTGTCAAATCTGGACTCCCACTTCAATTTATCCCGCAACAATATTCCTACGTTTCAGCATATTCCATATTATTATCGTCTCTGTTTCATACCATTGATGATCATAGACCCAATAAAAATGGCGTTACATATCTCCTCTTCACTACCTCTCCAACCTTCTCATTCAATAATGAGGTTATCTTTTAATTCATGGAAATTATCCCTCACATCTGTTATGAAAAGGTCTTACGTACTTAATGAGATAGTAAGGAGAGAAAAGAAGAGTATTTACCAGATATCCCTTGGAGTTTTAGGAAGAATTAATCATGTTCATCACCTTATTCCAGAGAATCCAATAGAAAGGAGAAAAATGAGCTACAACTATGATGACTGTGAGTGCTTCAATTGTGCAATTCATACTCTTCAGGAACAAGTTTGGGAGAAGACAGAAACAATCCAAGACCTCCCAAATTCGAATGACCAACTTCACCAACAGCTCCATTCATAGGAATTGAGACATCGTGAGGAATTAGCAATGATAATGAGAGTTGTAAGTCAGAATATTGTGTGTTTAAGCTCCCGTCACCAACAATTAAGACAATTGCAAAGGAAACAACCACCAGTTTTTGTTCCTACAAACTATGTTGAGTCCAAATATTCAATAGAATCATCCCCCTTTCCCAGGAATCATTCTCCCCCAGGTGATCTCATTCTAGGTCACGAAGCAAAAAATCAGAACATTGGAGAGCTTCAACAATTGGAGCTCCCAGTGAATGCAGAATTTCAGCATTTGGACAATCCAATGAAAGCAGTGGAAAAAAATCATATAAAAGATACAATCTTCATTAGTATCCAATGATAGTTTACCATGTTATTTTTTTCTTTGTTTCTTGTAGCTATGAAAATTGACAAACCTGTGAAGGATTAATATGTAGAGATGTAGGAAGTTACTATAAAAAAAATTCAAGTTTTGAACTTAGAATCTCTGTAATTTTGAATCCAAAAATGTAATGATTTTTCAGAGCTCTACTCTCTCTAATGAAATCTTCAACTACTTCTATCAAAAAAAAGTATTGTTTTATTTTCTGAAAAGTAGAAGATGATTCATGATTCAAAAAGAAATTATTTTCCTTTTTAATTTTCTAAAAAATAAAAAACAATCATTCTCTGAAAAATATTTAAATAAACATTTTCAGCAATTAAAAACACTTAAATATCCTTAATTGGATTGTATATCATAAACTATGAGTTCTTAAACCAATCAAGGATTTAAAAGGGAAATAAAATGTAAATTCCAATGTAAATCCAATCCACACCAGTATGTATAATGGAAAACTAAAACTAAACATTTCCAACTAAACTACTACATAAAATGCTTTAAATATCTCCCATTGATAGGGGCATCAAGAATCTCTCCATTTAAATTTTCAAGAGAAAAGGAATTTCTCCATTCGACTACTGCAATCTTGAAAGGACGAAACAAAAGATGATCAAATTTTCCATGTTTTCTAGCATCTTATTTTCTAGCATCCCACTTTAGAACTAAGTCTCCAGGAAGAAATTATCTATCTTTGGCTTTCTTTTCAAAGATAGCCTTCATTTTTTCTTGATAATTTTGAAGTTTTTCACCAAATTCTTCCATGTTCTGTTGGACCTCAATTATTTGATTGGTCCTTCTCGTCAAATAATTTGGTTCTTCATTAGCATCCTACCATAATTTCATCACACGAAGAGAAATATTAATAGGTAGAATAACATGTGTGCCATAAACTAATTGAAAATGTGACATACCTATTGATTTCTTGGTGTCGATTCTATTTTTCCATAGAGCATATTTTAAATGTATATGTTAAGCTTTTTTTATTTTCTATCAGAACTTTCTTAATTTTCCTCATTAAACTTTTATTAGAAGATTTTGCTAGTCCATTCCCTTGAGGATAATAAGTTGTAGAATGACCCAAAATAATATTATATTTCTGAAAAACATTTATCATAACAAATTTAAAAGCTTTTGCATTATCTGTGATTATTTTTCTTGGACAACCAAATCTTGCTAAAATATTTTCTTCTAAGAAATTTATTACCACCAAGTTTGTAGCATTCCGGGTTGGAATAGCTTCTACCCACTTTCAAAAATAATCAGTGATAGTTAAAATCCATTTGTGTTGGGCACTATATTGGGGGTGAATATCTCTGATGAAATCTAGGCCCCATTGTTGGAAAGGAGATTCAACTTTGACAAGGACTAAAGGTAAGGTAGGAAGGTTTTTCTTTCTAGAAAAAAGTTGGCATTGTCTACAAGCTCTAACTCTTGCACTTACATCAGTGAACAATTTTGGCCAATAATAGCATGCCCTTAGGATTTTGTAGGTTGTTTCTCTCCAAGCATGGTGTCCTCCACATATTCCTTTGTGAAATTCATCAATAACACCTTATGTTTTAGACTCTGTTAGGAAGCTTAATAAGAAACCCAAAGGGTCTTTCCAATATAGCTTAGTATTAACAATGCAATATTTGATTTCATGTAAATTCAAAGTTCTTTCCTTGGAAGGAGTCATATCAACATGGAATTCAAGAGTAAGAAGGCATGACACTATGATATTATACCAAGAAGAGGAAGAGAAATTGTTGTCTATTTGATTTATTGGCACTTGATAATCAATTTCTTCAATAGCTAGGAGAGAATTTTCAGACTCAAAATGATTTATTCCAATAGCTCTAAGATTTGATTCAGCAAGTAGTTTTTCCAAACCCTGTCCTTTTACTAATTTGGTTGGCTTAATTTCAAGATCATATTCTTGAATTTTTTCCAACCATTTTCCCCTTCTACCATCATTATCAACTTGAATTAGGATGTCTTTGACTATACTAGTGGGTACATATTCTATCAACTTGAAATGTAATACATATGTCCTGAAATATTTACGTTCCTTAACCATAACATAAGCCTGTTTTTCTAAAACATCGTATTTCAACTCTGCATCTCTGAGGCTTTTACTAAAAAAGGAAATAGGTTGTTCAAATCCATCATTATTTTTCTATAAAAGCACTATTGCAATTGTGTGTTTGGATGCAAAGGAAAATATTAAAAACTCCTTTGAATAATGGGGACTTACCAACACTAGTGCTTCTCCTATGGCTTTTTTAACTCATTGAAAACATACCTTAGCTTCAAATATCCCCTTGAGAGGTCATCTATGGTGGTTTGAGGTGTCATTCATGAACCTTGAGACATAGAAGTTTCCTAAAACTTCAAGGTGTGGGGTGTGGCGGTTTGAGGCATTGTGTTTAGCCCAATATCTCTAGAATATTTGAACTTCAACTAACATGTGTTTTCCCCACTCGACCATATCAATGCATTAAGACCCATACTTAATGCTCAACACCTTTTTCAGGGCACTAACATCCTTTCTTAGAGGCTAATGATACCCTACATAGGTCATGTGTGGTGCTTCAAGACATTTTTTATGGCTTTGGATGCCTCAAATATTTATTTAGGACCTAAGGCATGGTATTCTTCCCTATATTTTTTTTAGGGACATGGGAGACACAATACTACTCAATACCACATAGTAGCACCAACATCCCCAATTATAGGAAAAGGATACCCTTAGGAGGCCATGTGTGGTTTTTCAAGGTATCATTCTTGGCCCTAGATGGCTAGAAGCTTCGTTTAGGGACTAAGGTTCATGTTTCTTCCCCTTAACATGTACAGGGTCTTGAGACCCATGTTTTAGGTGATATTATTGGCCCCTCAACTCTTTCATTAGGGCCTAAGGATAGATTTTCCTCCCCCGACCATGTTTAAAGCATCATGACCCAAATCTAGTGCTAAAAAAATTCTAATAGAACCCATATAACCTCTTAAAGGCCAAATATCCCATAGAAAGGTCCCTTTCTACTTAAATTCTTCATTTATGGCTTGACACCTAAGTTTCCTCCCCCAACCATGGTCTAGGAAATGAGACTCATACCTAGAGCTCTAAACCTTCTAATGGTGCCCATATCCCAACTAGGAAGGAGATGATACTCTCAAGACAATACATGTAGTGGTTAAAGCCATTGTTCTTTAATTTGAATTCTTGGAACCTTACATTAGGTCCTAATTCTTGATTTTCTTCCCTTGACCATGTATAATGCCCCATGACCCATAGTTGGTTCTTACAATATTCTAGTGGTGTCCATATTTCAACTCAAAGGAAAAATATCCCACAGAGACATCATATGTGATGGTTTGAGGACTCATTAATGATTCATGAGCCCTATAAGCTACTTTTTAGGCCTAATGAGCAAGTTTCCTTAGTTTACGTTGGTCCAATTCTTTAGATTGATACTTACTTCTTTAAAAACACTAATGGTGCCAATATGCCCACTAAGAAGTAAATGATATGCTTAGGAGGTCATGTGTGTGGGTTCAAGGTGTTGTTCACGGTTTAAGATTTCAAGTGAGATGTTGAAGGTGTTTTCTATGGCCCTGGATGCATGAATCGAAGGTCTTGTTCATGGAGCTACCCTATGGTTGGGGATGTTAGTGCCAATAGGTGGTTTTGAGAAATAGTTATGTGTCTCAGAGTCCTAGAAATAATACAAATGTGTTGTTCGTTGCATCAAAGGGACAAGCCAAGACCCCTCGACCAAAAAATTTGGGTTGTTTTCTGTCCACTCTTTGGTCACATTAAAGTTTTACAAGGATTTCATGTTATTAGGAATGTTCACATGTTCCTAGAATGCATGTAGGTTAAGAACAACATGCACGTGCTCTAGAACACATGTATCTTCTTTTCATTTCAATTTTTTGGGGGGTGGGAGTTACAACTATAGTATACTTGTT
This sequence comes from Picea abies, assembly GCA_900067695.1. Taxonomy (NCBI): domain Eukaryota; kingdom Viridiplantae; phylum Streptophyta; class Pinopsida; order Pinales; family Pinaceae; genus Picea; species Picea abies. The sequence goes on from CBVK0100485732.1 coordinate 15,501, forward strand.
TGTTGATTTGGTTGCCTCATATTTAAGTTTAGAGTGACATACCTGGTGGTTTGAGCTAAAAATATATTAAAACCTTCATTTTTTTGAATACCTCTTAATAACTCTAATTTTTATGGTATTTTTGTATAAGTTACACAAATTTGTCATCAAACTATTGACACATATAAAGTTGACTACGCTAATTCCAAATATGTAATTTAAAAAAAAAATTATTTACTATTTTTCATATATTTTTGTCTTGACATATTTTTCATATATTTTTTTTCATATATTATTTACACTAATGTGCCCTGGTTCCAAGGGAAGTGATGGTTTGTGATCTTTTCCACACCTCGGCAACAAGATCCATTATTTTTTTGATATTGTTCTCCACATATCCTTTACAGGATACGAGCAAGGTGGAGGATGCATTTACATTGGGTGCATGAGTGCCAGGCATGGCTATTGCCAAAGGATCAACAAGTAATGGCATAAGAATGAAAGCATCTTCCAATTCCTTGACTCGGTCCTTCAGTCTAGCATTCTTGGTCTCGATGCCTCCAATGGAGTCATGAAGTGTTGCTCCAGTCGCAGTGTGAAGTTGACAGATTTGGGACGGCTGCATGTTGGCAACGTCTACCTCTGGATGGCATCTCTGGGATTATCAAGGAATCAGATCATGGTATCCATATCAGTGTCAAGTTCCATGTTCTCACTCTTAATTTATGGCTCTTCCACCTACCCCACATTTCTTTTTCTCTTCTTCTCTACTGGAAGCTTGTGAGAACTATCAATTTTAGAGTGAGGAGGGTCGTTATCTCCTCCTCTGTTTGAAGAACTCTGGGTTTCTTTGTTGTTGTGATCGGCCGTTGGAGCGATGCTCTAGGATGTCGTACTCTTTGGAGTGTTATTTTTGGATTGAACACTCTTGTCAATGGGGAATTTCCTCTGTTGCGTGTACAATTTAGTGTAGCTTTGCACTATATGTACGTCATCAACATCAGAGGCAGGACCATTGTCTCCACTGTCTTTGTTTTTGGGCAGGTGTTTATTTACAAAAGAATCGTCGAGGCCAAGTGTTTGTAAATGTTGTCTAAAAATATCATATGGGTCGAATCCTCTTATGTCTTCAACATATCTCAAGTTGGAGATGCTAGAGTGTGTTGCGAAATCGTCAATTTTGTTGATGTTTTTCAACATGAACTCCCCTATTTTCCAAGGCAGAGGAATGAACTGTTTTGTTTTTCTTCCTTTGGAACAGATGGAACCAGTAGTTGTATTGACATGCTACTTTTGCAACAAACATTATGTCTGTACTGTGACATGGAAGAAGAGAAGGTTGTTCCGTGGAGACAAAAATTCTTATGATAGTGTAATTATCCAAATGTTCGAGTGTCCCCTTCTTGTCTAAAAATGAGTTTCCTGTTCAGATATGCAGGGAGCATCTTCTCCTAACAATAAAACTTTGAAAATAGAAAGGAAGCCATTAAAAACCTCATAAAAATGGTGGGAAGCCTTGTGCTTCCACAAGGCCTGGTACCAGAACGTTACTGGGAGGAATTCTCAGTTGACATTCTTGGACATAGAGAGTTGTGGAAACCGACAAGAATGTTCTATTGCAAACACCAAATAGGATGACATATAAAATTTATTTTCCCTTTTGTAGCTTGACAATTGGGAAGAGATTTCATGGGAAATTAACCTGCCCCAATAAAAAATGGCTTGTTCGTTGACTATGAAATACAAAATATAAAGAGCCATGTGGGAAACAATAGTTGTGGACTCATGTCTTGTTATTCTTGTAAACGGCCAGGAAATTTTCTGAAATGTATTTATAAATGAACTAACCTGCATTCTTGTAATATCTTCAGGAACTGGATTCGGGTTTTCCAAAAAAAGGGGCAAGAGGTCCAATATGTTACTATGCTTTTCTAGGAACTATTTGCAATATTATCCTCTGAAAGTCAATGTTGGCTCTGCCAATTTCAGCATCTGGCGGAAGACCTGAGGTGACAAAGAAACAGAAGAGCGGTTCTGCAGTGGAATAATTCTTTTCTCTGCAATAAATTTATCGGCACACCAAGAGACCAGATCCTTACAGTCAAAAACCTCAGGGACACAGCCTGCATGAGCAATCCCAGAGATCCAAATTACTTGGTTCTCTGCAATAGAGGTTGAGTAATAAGAAAATGCCCTGGACCAGTGGAAGCTCTGGTCCTCGTGCCTGAAGATGTTCACTATATCTCCATAGAACTATTGTCGAGTTGATTCCATAGGTTTATGAGAAGGTTTCTTTGCTGCAGATGATGGTTTAAACAAATAGTTAGAGCCGATAATGTAACTTTTCGCTAAATCTTGCTTGAATGCTTATGAATGGAAAAGCTCCTCGAGCCTTTCTCTAATTAATGACAATCTGTATTTTTGATGCATGATGAACTATTGGCAGTAAAGTTTATTTATTGCATATTTAGAAATGTGAAGGTGGCTGGTACGAAGAAGAGAAATTAGAGAATGGAGTTTTCATGAATGTTGAAGGCCACATTGTGTGAACGAGATTTCATGATTTTGAAATGAACACTCGGAAGGGATAATATAATCCCCCCGTAAATTTTGGTTTAATGTGCATCAATACGAGATGTCCTCGAGCCTTTCGCCCATCAATGACAATCTATATGGTTTCTACATGATGACCTGTTAGAATTAAATGCCAATAAGTCCATATTTAGAAACAAGATATGTATATATATATATATATATA
>CBVK0100485733.1:0-18237 GCA_900067695.1 Picea abies
TTATTGCATATGGTTGAGGTATGTTCCATGGTTATCTCTTTCTATTATTTACTGCATACACACATATAAACACATATAAAGGGTAGATCAACAAAGTGTTTGACGAAATACTTCACTCAGAAAAAGTTTTAAAAAGACACCAAAACAATGATGATCTTTGCATAATGGGTTGGGATCATTACAACACCTATCCTTTCAACAACCCTGAATATGCGTTCGTCTGCAGCATCTTCGACTGCGACTTATTCTCCTTCATGTCCAGCTTCATTTTCACTGTCAGCCTCGCTGAAATCTCTAGTGTCGACTATGCACCTCTATGTTGTTTCCATAACATCAAGCCTGGAATGTAGTTCATGCATTTCCCTCTCCACCGCTGGATCAGGCATCGCCACTGGCCTGTCTCTTCTTCTTAGTGGCATGGATGAGAAATATTCCCTTGTTCTCTCTTCTACAGAAAGAAAAGACTTGTTTTGTAGCTCTGATACCAAACTGATGCAGACCCCCGAACCCTCAGGTCCAAGGTCTGCTTCTGGATCGTGCCAAATCTGCCCAAGTCAAATTGACTCTTCAGTTCCTCCTCAAGGAATTCCCCACACACACAACAATGTTTTCCATAGGTCCTTTTAGGTATGCCTATGTGATTAAACACAAGGCATCACCCTGATATCCTGACCACAATAAGATCGCATCCTTCATCGAATTGGGACTTCGGGGTTCGTGATTTCATGATTTTTGTTCTCTAGTTTCTTGTCTCTACAACCTCTGAAACCCAAAACGGTCAACGAGGTTGGGCTCCAACTATCTGATGAGGATACGCCACCTGTCCACTCCACTATCCCCTGTCTCTGTCATAGACTCTTTCCACCTGTCGCATAAGCTTTCCAACTTTTGAGACTTGAATAAGCCTTCGAATACTGTTCATTATTTTAGGTTTCCAGGTACTGGGAGTTCAAGACTCTTGATCCCAAAACGCTACCTCCTCTACCTTCCAACAAGAGAAATGCCGAAATCTTGAAACTCCATGGAGATTTTTTTCGTGACTTGTGACTTCGATACTTTTTTTCCTCTATGCTCCACTCTTCATAGTTAGGATCCCCGAGATACCGAGATGATCTGATGGCTTGTGCAAAACATGATCAAAGGTCCATGTTGATTCTGGATCCTAAAGTGATGAGTTCGCCTACCTATATCCACCCCACAACTTCTCTGGATCCTATGGTCCTCGCGGCTTCGCGAATTCTCCATAGAGAATTCCGACCGTTCGTTCCTCCTTGACAGCTTCTGTGAAATGAACCAAAGTTCTTCCACTGGAACTTAACTCCTACGAGGCGTTTTCAATATCCACCTCCCTTTGGGTACTTTCAAAGGTGTTAACCCTCCTGATCTTTCTTTGGCAACTTCAAGCCTCGAAAGAACTCCTACACACACCCGTTGTGGAAATATATCAAATACTTCTGGGTACTTTATCTCTTCGATTCTGTGCACTCCCTGCAACACAAATCCTTCAATCCTTCCCTTAGTTGATAATTCCTAAGACTTCCAACAGCCTGCGCACTCCTTGCACGACCTTTGTGCTTCTCCTACACTTCTGTTGGAATGAGAACAACGGTATCCCTCCTGAGATTTTTGAGATAAGACTCAGAAATTTGTCAATGCACACCTTGCAGACGCTTCACTACACTCCTTGCAGAAACTTCTCTCACTCAGGAAGAGAAACAATTGAAACTCATTCTCTCTCTCTTAGACTTCAAACATTCAACATAAAGTCATACATTCAACACAGTATTAAAGAAAATGTATAATAGAGAGAATAAAACATTGTAAGCATACCATTCAACATATATAAACAACAAACATCATAACACCATGAAATCTAACTCAAAGCTTCATATATTAATTCAAAGCTCCTATACATGGATTCTTCTCTTCAATTCTCTGCTATAGCTCTCTTCTTCTGTGCTATGCTAATGTTACAACTACAATGATACAATGGTGAGGGTTTCTATATCCATTTTACCTCCTATGTTCTATAACTGTCTAATCTATTAATTCAAACCTACCTACTTTCATTAACTCGGCTTAAATGCCTTTTTCATCGACAGATGAGAGAAGATCGCTCATGATCTGTTTACAACCTCCAAGATATATATATTCAAAGTATGCCTTCTAGCTATTACATTAATATCTGCTCCCTTAAAATTTCAAAACATTTCAAAACGTGAAAAGAAATGTGTGTTGCGCTTTCCAACTGTCTTTTGCCTCCACGCTCGCTTGACTGCTTACGATGCTCCTGCATCAATATTGTATTCGCATTTTATTATGTGTTGGATTGTGGCCTACAAGTTGTCTTCATTAACTCATTTCCAGCGCTGTTAAGTAGAGATTATACACAATTAAGAGCAGAGGATTCATTTATATGCGTCGAGTGTTATGCATTATTTCTATTCATTCATAAAAATTCTAAAACAAATTTCTTCTCTTGCTATCCCCATTTGGTTCTTATATCATATAATTTATCCTTAATCGAAACCAATTGTATGCTTGAATGATCATAAATATAGTTCACTTCCATTCCATATGCACTCACCCATTAATAAAACACTTAACTTATGACAATCATGGTGTCCAACAAGATTTGGATTCATATGAGACTGATTGCAGAGCTAATTCAACTTACTTCATTATTTCCCATGTAGATTCATCTTCTTAAAATAACCATTTAAATACATGGAGGATACAATACTATTAATTTCATTTCAATTTTTTCTCTTTATCATGGTTTTATGTTTTTAAAAGAGTTGATGGTTTTAAAGGATATTATTATTTACACATTCCCTTTAAGAAAAGAACACAAATAAGCAAAATTTCCTCATTCATTGTGCACTTAACTAAGTGTTTGTCATAAGGTATATATTTACTCTTTGTTATTCTCCATTATCTTCCAACTCTTATTTCTTTACATTTGGTGTACTCACTTGAGGAACAATCTCTAGATTTAAATCTTGATTTGATTTATTGTTTTGATTTCCTTTTTAATCTAGCTTGGTTTTGCAATGTTTTTCTTTTGCTTTGACTTAATTCTTTCATAGTTCAAATCTCCTTCTATTTCCCGAAATTGGTTTTATTTCCCATACCTTTGGATTCCTTTCACTTTACTTTCACATAGTTTCAATCACCAATAGACATATTAAGGGTCTAAATCGTGAAATACGGCCTTCCCGCATTGGAATTCTTCCTAAGGTGTTAGTTTCTATCGTGAATTTCATTTATGTTTGCTTGTTTCTTTTATTGCATTTAAGTGTGGATCCGCTATAGGAAATAATCATTGAAGGATAGAAGACTTGAGTAAGATACTCACGATTAATCACATGAACATCAACCCGAGTGCTTGAAAGACTATGATCTAAGCCTTTATAGCACTAAGTATTCCTATGTCCCAGTGATGAATCCTTAGTGTTAATTTGCTATAGTGTGGGTTTGAATATGTTTTCATTAGCTTTAGATTAGAATAGACTAGTCTCTGATCCTGCATTTCCTGCACCTGCACCTCGAAGCTTACGAGCCCCAATTGATAACTAATTGTGGGAATTAATAGTGCATATATTTAGCCCAACAATACCCTTAGTCTCTTGACTCTTTTCATAATTTTCTTGTCTTTTGTCCCTCCCTTCAACTTTAGCAATAATCCTTGGACAATCCTCAACCTTATGAACAACAACCTTACAACAAAGAAAAATAGGGCATACCTCAAGGCATTCCTTAGCAATATTTCCCGACCTTCTGCAATTATAACACAAAGTCAATCCTCTTTTTCTCTTAAATGTTCCCCAATATTTTATTTACTACGCACTTCCCCTAGGATCATAGTGTTGGACCTACAATCTGCAAAAATTCTTTCTAGGTTCTTGCATCCACTTATTAGTCCAAAAAATCTTTCTATGCATAGGAATAACATATTTTTCTTTATTTCCATTAAATTTACTGAAATCAAATCTTTCTTTCAACTGCACCCTATCCTTCATACTAGGATGAAATCTATTAAACATACTTAAGTTCATTCTTTCAAAATAAAAAATTTCACTTATCTTTCTCTTACCAAAGCACAAAGCTTGCATCTTTTAGAATCTTACTTCTTTTCTTCAAAACAACTTGCATTCTTCACACAAATGTTTGCAATTCAAGTAGAGTATTGCACACTTCAGAAATAAACCTATGCACAAAGATTTTCTTTTTATTTACTTCAGTTCCCAGCAATCATAGTTTCAGGTCCCGACAATGTAACCATTTTTTGGCATAGGGGAAGACCCAGGGTTCAACGCTTAACAATGCACCAACAAAACCCCGACTACCATCCCTTTCGGCAACACCTGCGAAGTAGGTGACGTCTCGCCTGAGGTAGAAGCATGGGGGTTATAAGACGCAGGTGTTTGTAACTAGGTTGGGACATCATTCTGTGATAAGAGAACTTTGCAGAACATTTTGTTAATGCTTAGTAAGTGAACATGCATTAGTATATTAAACTCATTAACAACACAGAGCATAGTCAAAGATAGATAAGCACAGTAACAACAAGTGATTATGCACCCTCGACACATAGGACTTAACACTGTGAGTTAAGTCTAGAATGCATTTACCCTTTAACATAAGTAAAGTAATTCAACAACAAAATATATATTCATTACACACCATAATCAAAGAACTAATCAAATGCATAACAAAAATGACACTGCACAAAGAAAACCATGAGACACCAGATATACGTGGTTCACCCTAGGGTAGGGCTACATCCACAAACCGCTTCACCTATTTATTATTCCCCAAAATATTACATTGTACATGTGTTGAACCTGCACATAATAGATGTATCTAAACAATGATACACACATTTGCAAAGATAATAGAATAAAGAAGAAGGAGAGAAAGAATGGAAGAATTCTCATTAACCGTTACGAATAATGAATAATTTACACATGATATACTCTGTATAACTCAATGAGTTCGACTTGAGGTGAAACAAGTTTCCATAGTGGTGGTATAGAGTGATCTGTACACACACCAGCAATTACGGGAGTGAACTGCCACCTATTCTAGTCTCTTAGGCAGTTACGGGAGTGAACTGCCACCTAGTTGAGTTAACTAGTCAACTAGTCTTCAGTTAACTGACTGAACAAAGAGTAGTGAGGAGTTAACTAAGGGAATCAAGGCTAATGTACCAATCTAGTGATGATACCAAGGCAAGGTTGAATTAGCATGGTGATGATCCCAATATTGCATGGTGATGATCCCAATGCAACATCTAAACTCAATTCAACTAGTCAAACTGAAGTGTGAACTGAAAGAGAATATTCTCCAGGTGGAATATTCTCTCCTAAAATATAGGAGACTGAATAATGATTAGTTATGACTAATAAATAAATAAAAACCTTAGAAAAAATAAATCCTAGGTGTGTGTGAAGTAACAAGTAACTCCAACACCCCCCTTGAACATCACTATGGTGAAAATAAAGATTGGGTCCCGACAACGAGGCCATGTTATGTACCCAAGTACAAAAGATACACTAAAAATAAGTGACGAAAGAGGGGAAACCTCATGGGAAATCACTCCCCTCAAGGTACAATGTATGTAAAAAGAATAACTATAGTTGCTAGGAAACTATGTCCTTCACTCCAAGATGACCTCGCAGAGAATGGAATTTTTGCTCAGTGAAGGTCTTGGTGAAAATGTCTGATGTTTGTTATGCTGAAGGATAGAAATGTAATTCAATGATCCCCTCATGTACTAAGTCTTGGATGTAGTGCATGTGGATCTCGATGTGCTTCGTTCGCTGCCTCTGAAATGGATCTCTGCAGAACTTCAGAGTGCTCTGGTTTTCACACTAGATGATGATCGGTCGATGAAACTGAATGCCCAACTCAGTGAGAAAATGTTGTAGCCACATATCATGAATGGTTATGTTAACTACCCCTCTGTACTCTACCTCAGCTGAAGATATAGCAATGGCAACTTTCTTCTTGCTCGACCAATAGATAGGCCTAGAACCAAGATTGAGTGAGTAACCAGATGTGGACTTGCGATCAATGCTATCGCCAGCCCAGTCAAAATCAGTAAATCCAATGAGATATAATGTAGAGTCTATTGCATAATGAATCCCAAAGGTGATGGTGCCCTGTATGCATTGAAGGATACACTTTGCAACTTTCCAATGTAGCTCATGCAACTCCTGCATGAACCTGAAAACTATGCCAACTACATATGAGAGGTTTAGTCTGGAGTGTGTGAGATACAACAAGCTCCCCACTAGCTATCTGTACAATGTGTTGTCAACCAATGGAGTCTCCCCTCCATCCTCAAGTTTGACTCCTAATAGGAATGGAGTCGGAGCATACTTTTTGTCTGTCATTTGAAATCTCTCAAGGAGATCTCGTGCATACTTGGCTTGAGACAATTTGATGCCTAATGTATCCTGACTGATCTCAAGACCAAGGAAGAAGTGTAGTGGACCCATGTCCTTCATAAAAAAACTTTCATGAAAAATCCTCTTGACTGCAACAATCGCTAAGGTTGAGCACCCGGTGATCAAGAAATCATCGACATACAAAACAAAAAGTAGAAGTGAATCAGTCGTCTTGAGCATGTATACATTCAGGTCTAATTTACAACGTACAAAGTTCTGTGACAATAGGTAGGAGTCCATATTGGCATACCATGCCCTTAGAGCTTGCTTGAGGCCATAAAGTGACTTCTTCAGTCGACAGACCAAAGATGAGTCCTACATAAATCCCTGGGGCTGCTCCATGTAGATCTCCTTAGAGAGATCACCGTGAAGAAATGCATTCTTCACGTCCATCTGATGGACTTCTCATCCCTTGGCTACCGCAATGGTAAGGTCCAATCTAATGGAATCCATCTTTGCTACTGGAGCGAAGGTATCATCATAGTCAATACCATGACCCTATTGAAAACCTTTGGCAACAAGCCGAGATTTGTATCTGCTAATCTGTCCATCCGCTGCGCTCTTGGTCCTGTAGACCCATCTGCATATGACAAGTTTCCTCCTAGAAGGAAGGGGAACTATATCCTAAGTCTGGTTCTCGAGGAGGGAGTTGTACTCCTCCTGCATGGAGGATTCCCAAAAAGGATTTCCCCCAGCTTCGCCATAATACTGTGGATCTGAAGACTGAACCAAGAAAAGATGCCTGGAGGGAAATGGTTAAGTGGAAGTGAGCGCAATAGGAGGCTCCTCAAAATCAGATTGAGTACTCCTAGTATCGGTTGGATCACCGACGAGATCCCCTACATCTTGAAGAATAGTTTGTTCCCACTTGGGCCTCTGCTCTGGCTATGCAACTGCATCTAGATGCTCTGACTCTAAATCCAACTGTACTGACTCTGAATTTGAATCTGAATCATCTGATTCCTCTATATCAGAACTCTCATCTGAAGAAGAGTCAGCATGTCCATGCTCATCATCTCGGACAAGTGGAAGAGTAAAGTTGTCTACATGCAGCTGTTGAGGTACATGAGAGATGCTTTCCTCGAATTGGACACTATTCTCAATGATGATCAGGTCTGAGGAAAGATCAATAAGACGAAATCCCTTCACACTGTCAAGGTATCCAATGAAAATGCACTTAGTGCTCTGTGGATCAAGTGCCTTCCTCTTTTCAGAGGGAATCCTGGCCCATCCACGTGAACCAAAAATACGAAAGTGGGTCACTTCCGGTTTGAGACCGCTCCAAGCCTCATAGGGGGTCTTGTCATTGACAGATCTATGGGGAGATTTGTTTTGGATGTATGTTGCACGGTTAATTTCTTCGGCCCATAGTCTATGTGGTAGTGACTTTGCATGCAACATGCAAGATGCCATCTCCTTTAGAGATTGATTTTTCCACTCAAAAACTCTGTTTTGTTGTGGAGTGTAGGGAACTGTATGTTGCAACTGAATCCCTACCTCATGGAAATGATTGTGGATCTCATGATTCACATACTCTCCTCCGTTATCAATTTGGAGGAATTTGATCTTCTTTCCGGACTGTGTCTCAACCAAAGCTTTGAAATCTTTGAGGTGTTGAAAGACCTCAGATTTTTTCCCGAGAAAGTCGATCCATGTAAAACGTGAGAAATCATCAACAAAAATGAGAACAAACCTTGATTTTTTGATCTATGGATGAAGAAAATGACCCATGAGGTCACTGTGGATCATATCTAAAGGTTCGGAAGCTCGCTTTCCCTTGTTGAATTTCTCTTGAGGGTGTTTTCCGAGAACACATCCCTCACATACTCCCTTGGAGAAAGGGATGTATGGTAGAACATCAACTAATATATGCTTGCTAAGATGTTGCGTGTATCTGAAATTCAAATGTCCAAACCTTTCGTGCCATATCTTACTACTTTCATCAACATGAGTAAACAGTAAAGCGAAATCAGGTTCAATGAATTCAGAAAATGTATGCAATCTAGAATGATGATTTACCTCACTGGTAGAATCCCTCGAATTGGTTTGCATGTCGTATATGTCCACGGAATTTGGTGTGAAGATGAATTTCTTTCTGGTGCTGGAATTTGTCATTTGATACATAGAGAGAAGGTTGACAAAAAGCTTGGGAACATGCAGCACGTTCTCAAAACTTCCATTGGTGAGTTCAATCCTTCCTTTTCCGGTGACTTCGACAAAAGAGTTGTCCCCCATAAGAATAGGAGGACCTTTGCATGCATCCAAAGAAGAATAGATTGCTTCTGAGGCATCCATATGATGTGATTCTCCTGAGTCTATGATCCAATCATAGGGAGAGGAGTTGATGGCAATCAAGGCATGGCTAGAATTGCCTTTCTTGTAATTCAGATCTTATGGCTTCTTCTTCTTTGCACCCTCAGGGATGCGATCTCCAAGGTTGTTTTGCTGAAGTATCTGAGACATCAGATATATTTGTTTTTTCATGCATGCAGATTCCGAATGGAATCCTTTGTGACAATATGTGCATTTCTCTCCTTTTCTTCCCTTTTCTCATTTGGATCGGGAGGCATCGGTGAAAGGTTTTGTGTACCCCTCCTTCTTCGTATGTGAATGAGATTTCCACCTATCTTTATCTTTAGATTTCTGATATTTTTGGCTGCCATCATGCACAGTGAGTGAATGCGCTCTTGGGCCTTTGATTTCACCCATGTTGATGAGCTTGGTTTTCTCTTGTGTCAAGGATTCAGTAAAGTCCTCAAGAGAAGGGATCTTCTAGGTGGCTCCAGAGGTGAATCTGATAGTATGGAATGTGGATATGAATACAAAGAATTCAGGACCAATCTTGGGGAGAATGGTGAGAACCATTTGTTTCTCGTCTGTTGATTTACCAACCCCGCAAGCTTTGAGTTGCGACAATAAATCCTTGAATTTTGTAAAGAAATATTGGATATTGTTGAAGCTTTTTGGATCCAATGTGAGAATATCTACCTCCAGCATGTGTCCCCTCATCTCATCCTATTTTACAAAGATCCCTTCCAAGATTTTTCAGGCTTCATTTGGAGTATTACAGGAAGATATGTGAAAAAGGAGATCGAGAGAAATAAGACTGCAAATTGTTCGAAGTGCTTCATCCATGTGATTTAAGTACTTGGATTTTTCTATGGCTAATGTTGGCTCTGTATCTATATTCATGGTTAACCTATACAACCCTATGGATCGGATATGTATGGCTATTTTCTCCTTCCATGAAAAATAGCTGTAAGGTGTAAGAATGAATTCTTTTTGGAATTCCATCTTTCTGCTGTCTTCAATCTTTTGTACCTGCAAAAAAGTTTTGGTGTAGCCTTTGCTTAGTAGTTCATCGGCTCTGATACCATGTAAATGTGTTGAACCTGCATAGAATATATCTATATAAACAATGATACACACATTTGCAGAGATAATAGAAGAAATAAGAAGAAGGAGAGAAAGAATGGAAGATTCTCATTAACCATTATGAATAAGGAATAATTTACACATGATATACTCTATATAACTCAATGAGTTTGACTTGAGGTGAACCAATTCTCCATAGTGGTGGTCATGGACACACACTAGCAGTTACAGGAGTGAACTACCACCTATTCTAGTCTCTCAGGTAGTTACAAGAGTGAGCTGCCACCTATTCTAGTCTCTCAGCTAGTTACGGGAGTGAATTGCCAGCTAGTTGAGTTAACTAGTCAACTAGTCTTCAGTTATTTGACTGAACAGAGAGTAGTGAGGAGTTAAATGAGGAAATCAAGGCTAATGCACCACTCTGGTGATGATACCAAGGCAAGTTCGAATTAGCATGGTGATGATCCCAATGTTGCATGGTGATTATCCCAATGCAACATCTAAACTCAACTCAACTAGTCAAATTGAAGTGTGAACTGAAAGAGAATATTCTCCAGGTGGAATTTTCTCTCCTAAAATATAGGAGACTAAATATTGACTAATTATGGCTAATAAAAAAATAAAAACCTTAGGAAAAATAAATCCTGGGTGTGTGTGAAGTAACAAGTAACTCCAACATACATCTAGTCACTCATGTCCACTAAGCCACAGAGTCAAACTTTGCACGAGACAAGAGATCTACGCACTAAGCACTATATCCTCCTTTTCTATCTTCCAAAAATAGGTCAAATGCCTAGAGCCAAAATCTCTTATCATGACACTTAGCACCTGCTCCAAACTGAGCATCACAAGCACTAAGCTCGGTCTACAAAGTCACAGTCAAGCACAAAGCCTTGACCACATACATTCCTTTGCACATAAAACTTACTACTTCTGCAATACATTCCTCTTTATTTATACTTTACAAAATATTACAATAAGGCCTAAACATGGTGAAAACCCATGGGCTGACATCCCATAAACCTGTTAAAAAATCCAGAGGACCCCTTACTGGGTTCACATAACCCTCAAAATAGGTGAGATCTGCGATCTCAACTTCCCCTGGATGCTCCTACTTCGACCAGCATGTTGAAGTCCAAAAGTGGGCCAAAACCTCCAAAACCGACCAAAGTTTCCCCAAAACTTGGTTGAGGGACAACAATCGTTGTCATTCTCCCAAGGAAAGATCATTACTTTTTTCCCCAACAACGATGCGAAAAGATGTTGGTCCTAAGGTCTACACCTGATTTCTATGTGAAGAGCTAGGCCACCTCAATTGTTGGAATTATTGTTTTTTTTTTTTAAGTTCGATTGATTTGTTTGAGGGTCAACTGATGAATGATATTTTAAGGATGGGGATCTAGTTGGACTATTCAACAACATCAACTACAAGGTTTTCCTTAGTTGGTGGCATGCATTCTGATAAAAAAATAAAGATATAAAGATAAAACAAAGGAAATACTAACAAGCATATAATTTTTCACTTGTTGTATGAAATTTTAGACTTGAAATAATATCTCAAATCCAAAACATGTACCTAAACAAAAATTCTCCAAACATGTTGTATGACAAAAAACAATTTACTGAAACAATAGCTGAAATCAGGTTGTATGAAAATAAATAGTTCATTGAGACAATAGTTGAAAATAAAAGAAAAATGATTTGCATACATTTCACTTTAATTCAAATAATATAATAAGAAAAACAAGAATTGAGAAGAAAACAGTTTTTCATGAGCAATTATATTCACCAGGTGGAAAACTTAACAATTTTATACTTCAAAGACCAGCCAAATCCTGATGCATGATACCTTCAAAAATTGAACCCTTCTACATTCATAGATTCATTTATTTATGCTTATCCAGAGAGGGTTCAATTACCTATCGAGGATCTAAGTTCTGAATTTCGACTTTACATTACATTTAGATCCCGTCAATACAAACTTCACTGTTACTTCCTAATTACAAATTGTAAACATTTCTTTAAATTGATTGGAGTTTAGTTCAAGTTTCAGTTCATAGTAATAACAACCCATCACTTCTAACTTAACCAAAAACATTTTTCTTATAAAAATTAACAATTTATTACAAGTGGTAGTAGTATCTCTAACTAAACCCAAAAGAATTCTATCAGTGCAACTGGAGCTATTTCTAATAATTAAAGTGAAAGAGATACATAAAAATATTCTGCATAAGTTGTAACTAGTTGTTGACTCTACATTGATTCCCATGCATTCCAATAACTGGAGATAAAACCTAGATAGTGGTAGACCAAGCTGCCATAGGTTTCAAATTCTTTGACTTTTTGGCAACAATAGACATTCAAATAATCTCCTTCAAGAATGGACAAGTTTTCTGGTGTTTCTTTTGCAGCTTCTAATAATTTTTTTGTAGCTTTGTATGTTGCAGCTCAAGAACATGGTTTCGCTATTGTAGATCTTGGATATTCTACCTCATGTTATAAATAAATTTCTTGAGAGCTTGAACCTGTGGATTACTATCATCCATGTCCCTTTCAACTTCAATTTTTGGCTTGATTTCTACTTTTACTTTTCTCCCAATTTTGAGCCCATGCTCTTCCTCAGGAATAGGTCTATCGAGATCGATGGAGATCTTGTCTTTCCTTGGTCTCATTTCATATATGGGCCTTTTGTCATGATTTTTTTATCAGTGGTGTCTCTCACAGGTTCATTCACCATCAACATTTTCCATTTTATCTCTGGTTTGATATCTTGTAAAACCTGATTAGGGGCATGCAATGTTTTTATACTTATGTCTTCAAAATCCTGCTCAAGGTCTAGACCAGTTTCCACCAAATTTAGTTCTGATTCCAGATTGACAGTTTACTCTATTTTCACAACAATATATTTGACACATGAGGTCTCCCCTTCACTTTTTTTCTTCTCGTTCTATCATCCCCTTCAATGTATGTATGGCCATCTCCTCCATGTTGGAAAAATCAGAGAGGTCCTCATCAGTATCCTAATATTCAATCACTATGGGATTTTGATATTTGAGGGATGGTTCAAACATGGATTTGGATTTAAACCTCAACTGGTTGGTTAGCCTGGTCTTTCAATTGGGGTTTCTAGGCATTTCTATGACCTAGATCCCCTTTCTTTTTTTTCTCTACTTTACCACAAGGGGATCTTCAATGTGGGTGTCTATTGCAACAATATGAGGACTATCCTCCTCAGTCCTCCTTTTTTTGCTTGTTTTCAACTTGGATGTTTTTTCTTCATGTAAATTAGTGGACATATGTTTATCCTCAAGATGTTCAGGAGACGATTGGATTGTTGGGTTGGCATTCTTTTCTTCCTTTCTGATATAGTTTCTGACATAAACATTACCACTTTCCCTTTCCCTCTTTTTCGATGTAGAGGACCTCAATTTCCTTCAAGGAATTCCATCCCTTTGTTGATTAATGTATCTTGATTTATTTGATCGCATCCTCCCTTTTAGGTAAGGTATTATTTTTGTCTTGCGAGATGGATTTGGATGAACTCCCAGGTTCAGGAGAAACCCTAGCTATTGGGGAAACCTCGACCTATTATTCTTTAGGTTGTTGATTAACTTCTCGTTCTTCTTGTAACCCTTGTCTCGTGATATATATTTGAATTGTAGACATAATTCCCCTCCACTCTTATTTAAGCCAAAGGAATGAGATGCCCTAGCTCCAATAAGGTTTTTGATGTTCTTCAACACTAGAAACTTATTGCAATCTGCAACTGAAAATTCACACTTTTTAAACCACCTCTCGCCACTAATGAGGAGAGCACATGCTCTAGCAATGAAGTTCTCTGTAATTTGGATGGTTATGTCCCTGATCTTAGTATGGAATCCATCAAAGTTCTGGACGAGTATTGAGGAAATTCTTGTTTGATGTCCATTGAAGGAACATATGAATTCGAACCATTATCCCTTGATAAAAATATCCTTGATTTCCAATATAGCTTCAAACAGTTTGAACCTTGTTGGATTTGCACTTTTTAACTTCCAACGTTCTTGGGGTGATACAACTATGACCTTGCAATAATAACTACACAAAACCTGCAATGATAAGTGCTTGAGGCACAAACATGCACGATCTTAACATAAAACTTGCAATGATAGCAACACAAGGTAAAATATGTGCATGATATTGAGTGTATAGGAATATGTGGTGTATTCTTGGCGCCAACGTGATTTTATTCAAACTTTTAAATATTTTTCAAAACAGAAAATTCATAAAATAACACTTGTCTACTTATTGCAAGAATGGGGGCATTCTTGCAATCAATACCTTTTTACACTTTTAGGCCTACACTATCCTTCTTATGATCCAATAGTGATATAACCATGTTGATAGGACTTATTCAACTCAAATCAAAACTTGACTTAATATTATAAAAGGGAAAGATACTAATCATAAGAAAATAATGGATGACTAAAATTAAATGACTTAACACACATTGAATACAAACTAACTAAGAGCTAAGTTGACAGATGAATGGGTTGTTTTGAGGAATAGAAGGAATAGGTTTAGACCTAGGATCTAACAGGTTTCAAGAGTTATAATTTTATGTTAATTTCCTTAACATATAAAAAGAGAATTTTTTTTCATTTGCATGACGAAAGTTAGAGGGCCATTCCCTAACCTGGTGGGAAAGACACACAATGACACTTAGGTTAGAGGGTGATACCCTAGTAACTAAGTGGGAGGTTTTTAAAACCCTCATCAAGACACATTTCTACCCTATTGGATATGTAGAGGACTAATGGATCTATTGACATCACTTTAGATAGAGGCAAGGTTGGAGTGTTTAAGATTACACCATCGAGTTAATAAAAATTATGTTTATATTGGGTATATCTCCCAAGAATTGTATTTAATCCTCAAGTATATGATATTTTTACATAGTCATTTGTAGTAGAAATGGATGCTATTGAAACCTAGGAGAATTTATAAGGCCAAGCATAGTACCTAGAGAATAGACAAAAAAAGAAAGGAAAACCAAGTGGTTCCAAATAAAAATACCACCAAGATGCTTCCAAGGAGGGGAAGAAGAAGTGGAAAGAAAAGGACAAGAAGAAAATATCCACTACACACAATGTAGGGATTGAAAAAACCACTTCAACCATTGTAATATAGATGTCACACTAAATATAATTCTTGCATGTTGCATACATACATGAATCAAAATAAATATAATAAGTGTGCCAAGACTAATAACCAACTATCAATGGATTCACGGATCCATATAGAGAGTAACCCATATGTGAATGAAAATATTTCCTATAGAATGAGGTGAACTTAACTAGCCTTAATCTCAAGTAAGAGAAGGAGGTGACTAAAGTCTTCAATATTAATATCCAAGTCAAAAAGACAAAGGTGGTTTGTTTATTTGATTTTGGTTCACAAGACAACCTCATAGGAGAATATTTTCTCAGAAATATTGGATTGGAAGTTCATGATCACCCTAACCCATATCCATTGGGATGGGTAAATAAGCATGTAGATATTGAGGCCACTAAAAAATGCAAGATCAATTTTTATGTTATAAAAAAATATAATGATGAAGTTGAGGTAGATGTATTACCTCTTGATGTGTGTGGTGTAGTGTTTGGAAGACCCTACATGTATATGAGGGAAGAAATATTCATGAGAAGAGAAAATTGATACTTCTTGGTCAAGGATGGGAAGTATTTCATCATTAATGAACACAAATATAACTTTGAAATCTTTCAAGTAAGTGATAACCAAGAAAAAAAATTTATTAGTTCTAGTAGGAAGTTTGTATTACTTTATTTAAGAGATAATCAACTAGGTGATGGATTGATAAAAGTAAAGGCCTATTTGGAGGGATGTTCTAAAGAGTATACATTCCATTTGAAGGATTTTTTGTAGGCATATAGAGTAGTGTTTCAGGATCCTAAAGGGTTACCACCTAAGAGGGAAGTGTATCATGAGATAAAGTTGTCGCCTAACTTCCCATTGCCAAATATTTAGTTCTATAGATAGTCTTTCTTGGAAGCATATGATGTGAAGAAATAGTTGCAACAAATGCTAGACCTAGGATTAATTTGACTAAGCACCACACCTTATGGGTCATGTATCATCATAGTACCCAAGTTATATTTTACTTCGCTAATGTTTATCGACTACAAATATTTAAACAAGATCATCCTCAAGAATAGGTACCCTCTTCCTAGGATATGATTTATTAGATCAATTGTAGCATGCCAAGTAAATCACCAAGTTGGATATAAAATTGGAATGCCACTAGATACAATTTAAATAAGAAGAAACTTGGAAGATTGAATTCAAGACAATTCAAGGTCTATATGAATGGTTTGAAATACCTTTTGGTTTATGTAATCCACCAACTAGATTTATGAATTTGATGAATGATGTATTGCATCCATTTCTAGATTCATGTTGATAGTGTACTTAGATGATATATTGGTTTATAACTCTTCCTAGTAAGAGAATATCCCACATCTCATGTAGGTGTTAGACACTCTAAGAAATCATAACCTACTATCTAACCTTAAGAAATGTTTACTTTATCAGTAGTCATTGGTTTATTTGGGGTATGTGCTTGTTGGAGCAAATCTCAAGATATGTCCTGCAAATATGGAGGCCATTCTCAAGTGGTCAATTCCCACTAATTTCACTGAAATTAGAATCTTTGTTTAGGTAGTGTAGTACTTATGAAATTTTATAGAATCCTTTTTATCTATAGATATTCCACTTCATTCCATAACAAATAGTGGTAGGATATTCCAGTGGGGGAAGAATGAGAAAAAAAAATTCAATGAGATAAAATTGAATATCATTTAAGCATTATTTATTGCATTGCCTAAGTTGTAGAATCATTTCGAGGTAGGGAAAGGTGAAAGTATATATTATATGGGAGTGGTCTTGATGTAGGGAGGTGATACAACATGCTATCATTATGAAGTGTTTCATGGTGAAGTATTGAACTACCCTACATATGTTAAGGAAATATATTTCATTGTTCAATTTGTTAATAAGTGGAAGTAATATGTTATCAGAAAGGAAACCATTATCATCATTGATAATGGGCCACTCTAGTATTTGCATATCCAAAGTAAGATTTAGAAAAATATGTTAGAGAAACAAGACCGCGGAGAAACAAAATAAAACAAATGCGGAAACAAAACACAGAAGATACACAATACAATAGAGACACAAATTTACGTGGTTCACCCAGTGTGGGCTATGTCCACCAGAGAAATTGCCAGGTCCTTCCTTTATTATTATCCAACAAATGAAGGGATACAACCTACAGCAAAACCCACTGTAAGTTACTCTTTTTTCTCTCACAGTATTCTCTCTCAGAATACAATACTCGCCATCATGCATAGCCAAAATACATTTCCCTCATAAAAGAGGGTTTCCTTCTAGGGAAAAAAAACCTAACACAATTTCTACCATTAGATCTATGAACATATAATGAATGGTCTACATTTTGAAATGAAATTAGAATATACATTTACAAGGCAATTTTTCCTTCGAGGGCTTCGCCCTCGAACCCCCTAGCTGAGGGGATAGCCCCCCACGACCCTTTAGAGGGGGTACCCCCCCTCTGCACTCCCCTGCGTGGAACAATGTACATACTTCTGAGGTGTAAAGTCTTCATGGGGTATAAACATGGATGAAAGCAAGGACCTTTGAATTAGGAATATAATCAGGCTCCACAACCAACAATCTCCCACTTGGAGACTGATCTCAACAACTACACCGATGCTGTATATGCTGGACTCTGAACCTTCTTGGACCTAGAAAATTTCTCATCTTCATATTCATTCTTGAAGACCAATTGAAACTGAGAAGGAACTCAGTTTCTCTCTGGTTACTCCCTTTGTTAACATGTCTGCAGGATTCTGGTTAGTGTGTATCTTTTCCAACTTCAAATTTCCATCTTCCAAGGCAGATCGTATGAAGTGGTACCTCAACTGTATATTCTTAGTCTTCGAATGGAAGGCTGATTTCTTTGCAATATGAATTGCACTCTCACTGTCACAGTACAACCTTCTATCCTCTTGCTTCTTTCCCAATTCCTCCATAAACCTTTGTAACCAAATCATCTCTTTACTATCCTCTGTAGCAACAACATAGTATGCCTCTATTGTTGAAAGTGAAACAACCTTTTGCAGTTTCAAAATCCAACTTACTTTTGTTCCACCTATAGTAAAAACATACCCTGTGGTGCTCCCCCTGCTGTCTTTATCACCTGCCATATCTAAATCAACATATCCCTATAGAAAAGTATCTAAACCTACAAAACATAATGCATGAGTAGAAGTATCTCTCAAATACCTTGTTAGAAAAATAGGACCGCGGAGCAATAAAATAAAACAAA
>CBVK0100485734.1:0-18237 GCA_900067695.1 Picea abies
AATCCAAATAATAACAAAGTAATAATGTTTAGTGATGAAGATGTTGAATAATAACAAAATGGAATTGTTAAGATATTGAATGGAATATATATTGCATCACATCATTAAAAAGTGATATGAGGAATATATTGAATAAATAATATATTACATAGTAATTGATATCAATCTATCATCTTCCGCTTTTCTCTTACACACACCGGCGCACTTTCCCATCTTTTTATATCTTGATCATATGGAAATGGAGGTTGAAATTGGAGACCATGCAAAGGCTTACCTAGAGATATTGCACTAAAAATGGGACCTTGAGGAATTTTAGACCTCCGGAGTTTTTCACATTTTATATATCTTAATATTATAATGGTTTTAATGTGAAAATATTAATAGATAAATCACGCCTAACCAAACAAATTATAGGACTTCAACTTATATATTTGTTTTGAAATTGGTTTTCACTACATTATTGCTAAATTCATCTCACTTAATAATTTGCAATATCTCACAGTTGAAATCAATATAGAGAATTAATTTCCTTCGTATAATTTCTTCAGTTAAAGTTCATTAATGCACTAAATCATTTTTCACGGTGATACTAAAATCAATATAGAGGATCAATTTCGTTCATATCATTTAATGCACTTAATCGTTTTTCATAGTATTATCACTTAAATCAATGCACCCTATTGTTTTATGTTATATCATTGTTAAAATGAATACAATTACTTGATTAAGCTAAATAATTTTTCGTTATATCATCACTTAAATCAATGCATTTTTTTTGCATTAGGTCATTATTGAAATCAATGCAGCTAATTGCTCTAAATCATTTATCATTGTGTAATCACTAAAATCAATGCATTGAATTGTTTTGCATTATGTGATTATTGAATTCATAGGAACTAATTGCTCTAAATCATTTTTCATTGCACTATCTCTAAAATAAATGCAGCCTATTGTTTTGTGTTATATCATCGTTGAAATCATTTAAACTTCCTTATTTTTCTAAATTATTTTTTTAATATCATCATTGAAAACAATATGCGCTATTGTTTTGTGTTATATCATTATCATTGAAATCAATGCACCCTATTGTTTTATATAATATAATTGTCACTAAAATCAATGCACCCTATTGTTTTATGTTATATCATTGTTGAAAAGAATACAACTACTTTATTGTGTTGAATCATTTGCCATTGTATCATCACTTAAATCAATGCATATTGTTTGCATTATGTCATTATTGAAATCAATGCAACTAATTGCTCTAAATCATATATCATTGTGTCATCACTAAAATCAATGCATTGTGTTGTTTTGCATTATGTCATTATTGAAAACATAGCAACTAATTGCTCTAAATCATTTTTCGTGGTACCATCTCTAAAATAAATGCACCCTTTTGTTTTGTGTTATATGATTGAAATCAATATGCCCTATTGTTTTGTGCCATATCAATGTTGAAATCAATGAAGGTATTCAATGATTGATATTGCATTCTCTTTTAGTTTCCATGATTGGAACATATCAATAGTATAAACCCAAACCTCTTGAATTTTGAAACATTCTTCATTTTAATAACTGATTAAAGTATAATTATATATCTTGAGAAGTCTTTCATCCTCTTCATATTGAACTATTATCTTAGTAATATATGTAATCTTAATATACTTCTTGTTATTTTACATTTGAAACAATTTGAAAATGGATGGATGTCCAAAGTGTGACTACTTTTGTCATATTAGATTCATTAAAAATAATCTTATGTATTTATAAGACTCCAAAATATTCTGGATAATAGAAACTAAGAGAAGGTTGGTCCTCTAAAATAAGTTTGATATTGATCTAGATTTAATATTCATCTTAATAAATTTAGGAATATTATTGAAATTTGTAATAATTATTCAAAATATTATACTCTAATTTTCATTGTTTTTATAATTAGTTATGGCTTTCAAAAATATATCAACACAATAAAACCTTGCATAAGACCCTCGAAAAAAACCCTAATTCAAAAAAAATCTGCATTCACTAATAAGTTAATAGATAGATCCAGATTATACACACTATGGACTATGGATTACTAAATTTAATCTAACAATGATTCATGTAAATTCTAGATATAATCTATATGTTACTCTGGATCATATTCTTAAAGTTGACATTGATATATAAATATATCTGGATATGATGTAAATTAATGTAAATATGATCTCACATATAGACTAATCTATGGATCATAATCTAATATATCGAACCGAAGGTGAGAGAACGAATCACTGGGTGATCATATATAATATCACCCAAGGTTTGTGAGAGAACGAAACCGAAGGTGAGATCACCGTATAGATTATTATTTATCATAATATATAAATTATAGATTATTTATTATATAGATAGATTATTTGATGTCGATTATACTATTAACCTTCAACATGATGTTATTTAAGATCTTATTGTATCAGTGATAATGATTCATATTGTGTGGATGTGCGCGATAGATCGGAGTTAACTATGCATGATTGGATCATTCTTTAGGGTGAAAAATATTACTTCATTTTGTTTGCATGTTAAATGCAATGGAATATAATATATGGTATAGGAATCATTAATCTAAACCATAAATATATATGAATAAATCTTGCCAAGTTTCAGTGAAATTAGATATGCAAATTGACAATTATAATAGATAAATAAATCTTTTCAGGTTTAAGTAATATTAAATATATAAAACTTGGCAATTATGACAGATAAAGAATAAAGTTTGAGTGAAATTAAATATGCAAATTGACAATTATAACCGAATTGGTGTATGAGACCCCCTTGTTTGTGGGACATGGGACCCTCTCGACCACTGCTAAAGTCTACAGACATATACATTCTTTAGCACCCTCTGGATTTGAACTTGTGACCTCTTACAAGGAAACACATGTTCTTAACCATTAAGCTCACTCCTGTAATAAATCTCTCCAGGTTTAAATAATATTAAATATATAAAACTTGGCAATTATAACATGATAATTTATACAATATGCAATTAGGTTTTAGAGATATTGAATATGCACGTGCAAAGATAAAAGATATAAATTTGTCGAAATAACTTTATGAAATAGATAAGAGATATAAATTTGTCGAAATAACTTTATGAAATATGTAGCCTGGTGAAAATGAATCTACGCATTCCCAAGATATATATATTTGATACAAATTATGCATGATAGATCCGGAGGGCCACAATTTTTACTATTCCTTTTGGTGTTGACATAGAAATGAATGGATCTATCTGCGCATATATATGTGTGTGTGTGTGAGAGAGAGAGAGAGTGAGTGAGTGTGTGTGTGTGAGAGTGAGTGTGTGTGTGTGTGTGTGAGTGTGTGTGTGTGTGTGAGTGAGTGTGTGTGTGTGTGTGTGTGATGTTGATTATGCATGATAAATCTGCAGTTATCTCTAATGTAGCTCAATGCTACTAAAGCAAATCATTTAAACTCCGATGAGATCTTTACATTGCAGAGCACTTAAAACTTTCAGTAAATCTTTCCCATGTCTTAGAGAGCACAGGGAAGACACCGAAATTGTTCATGTATCATAATATGCTTAATTAAACCTAACAAATATATATATTTCTCTTTGTTTTTAAATTTTTACATTAAAGCCAACATTGTTTTTTTATTTAATCAATATTATAATTTTTTAAATGTACAAGTGTCAACTCTAGGTTGAGTACACAAGGAATTACATATCTCCTTATCTTTCTTTTTAAACTTTTACATCAAAGCCAACATTGTTTTTTTTTATTTAGACAATATTGTTTTTTTTTTAAATGGACACATGTCAACTGCTATTTGAGCATAGAAGGAATTACACATCTCCCCCATATTGGGCTGTGGAAAGCACCTCTCGACGCAATAATTCACATGATGCTAAACTTACATTGATTCTTGAACTGTTTATTGACAAAAGGCAATCAGTCGCCAAGGAGGTTCACAGATTTGCATTATTCCAGGAAATTAAGATAACCAAGACCTGGATAGACCACAACTCAAAGACAATGAACTTTTAGGTATAGGCAATGAGAAAGGGAACTTGAACTCAGGATAACCATGAAGCAGTTGAAAGGTTTTCAGATCACTCTCTAGATTCCATGCTGAGAGCCAACAAGGATTGGGACTGATGCCAATGATGCTTAAGAATATAAATTCCTTTATGAAGACCAACTTCACTTTGTGAAACTTTTAATAATAATAGTAATTTAAAAATAGATCAAATAAACACATGCTTTCTTTGAAGCTAATGATGTTCCAACAATAAGCAAGATAATTGTGATATGATTAAATACATAAGATATATCAAGGGAGAGTTGTCTATGGCTTTCAGTCCTTAAGATATTCACAAATCATTACATGCAAACATTGGATACACTCACTCAAGATCCCTCTACGCCAACTCCGGGTAGGCTCTCATAGACTACAAGTGTAGACCAATCGCCATATTCCTTGCCCACATAGGATTTGCCAGATGTAAGTTAGAGGAGCTGGAGATAGAGATGCACCTCATTTTCAAGTGCCTTTTCTACTATGAGGTTAGAGAGCACTACCATTACCTCTATAGGAACTCGAGAAGCTCCCTCTCTATTTTCATCTAGTATCACAATCAGAGATGCCTAGTCCTCTTCAACGAAGAGATACTCAGCCACAAACCTTAGTTCTTGCTTGCCCTACCCCACCATGTGACCATCAGGAGGATCACCTCATGCTTTCACATTGCTCCGTCAAATCAAGGCAAGAAGCCACTCTTGAAAGTATTCCAAACCATATAGTAGTGAGACCTCAAGTCTCCTTTCTACACACACACACACTATTCCAAACCATGTAGTAGTGAGACCTAAAGTCTCCCCTCTACACACACCGCCCCCCAAGGTAGTCAATTGATGCCCTCAAGGCCTTTTCAAAGGTACCAAACCAAGCCACAACCCACACATCACCATAGTGGCAAACATACCAGCTCTAGACGGACCATCCCTCAATGCCAGCAAAGTTGCCTCGGTTATATCCAAAGCTTCTTTCCTTCGACCTTCGATGTTAGGAAAGCAAAGCTCCCTTTCTCCTACATCCCCCCAAGATAATACAACCATTTCCCTATGGTGCTCAATGACTAACAGCAAGCCAATACCCCGGTCGCCCCCCTCACACTCTGTCATCAAGACCAAGAGACCTTGACATCCTCTCTCTCTCTCTCTCTCTCTCTCTCTCTCTCTCTAGAGAGAGATACTCTCTCAACACCAAGGTACACATTGTACTACTACACCTATGATACCATTATTTATATCCTTTGGTTAGACCTGTCGATTAACTTAGCTAGGCAGTTATCTATACTGCACTTTTTTCCATTTTCTTTCCCTTGCTTTCAGCATTACCTTGGAGTTGTTTTTGCACTTCCACATTGTATTCACATTGTATGTTTCTTTTAGTCCCATTGACCTACTTTTGTGGTCATTTCCTGGACATTAATAAAACTCTCTTATATTATCTTACTAAATTGTTGCTTTGAAACAACTGCATCGGGAACATGTCATTGAGCAAACCAGGATTTGTGAAAATCCATACAGAAACAGAGATGTTAACGCATAACAACATTACTTCTCAAATAGATCCCCACTGAGTAGTGAAAATGAAAGGTAACTATCAAACTACAGTTGGGGTATTGCACAGTTAACCAAAATATTGATCTCAAAGTACATCCAATTTACCAGAAAATATTGAAACAGAGATCTCTCATTAACTTCCACTAAGGACAAATGCGTGATTTCACAAAACATCTGATTATATTGAAAATTTATACCATGCAAAAACAATTGAAAAAAGGAATTTCATTAACTTAAAAGTAACGCAGTGAATCATAGGTGGGGACCAGAATTGACACAAAAATCAGCACTTCACTCAGTCGATCACAGGAAGTTCCACACACAAACTAGACGCATTTTAGAGACTCTGTTTGTTATATATTTTGAGTGTCCAAGTGAAAAAGAAGCTGGAGGAAGAACAGAACTAGAGTGCTACCATTTTTCCAAGTGATACCTTGCAATAAAAACCAGCTTCAACTATATTGATTTTTTAATGAAATGGAAGACTTGACAAATTCAATGTGGTTGATGTTCAGTTTGTATCGAATTTATCTCGAGAATGACTTGCTATTAACACTTAATTTCAACAATTAAGGGAAACTGTTTCTGCATATTCATTGGCATCTTGATTTAATGCAACATGAGAAGTTGTGAGAATTCTGTATTCTAACTCCTTATAGGAACAAAGCTTATGAGCAACTCTAATGTTTGACTGTCTGCATCTCATTTTGAATTCAAAGTGTTGGATAAAGCTCCATGATCTATGCCCTTACATGGATAAAGCTCATATGAATACATGTGTGTTTATTGATATGTGTAATTAACTGTGTAATTAATAATTATCTATGGCATAGAATATTTATTTGAGAATTTATATTCACAACAATAGATCCTCTGCCTGTTTTCCATTATCAATTATAAAAAATAACACTTACGAACAAGCATTCTAATAAAGAGTTATCAGGCAAATGCTCCTAGCAATATGTTTTCCCTAAATAATAAGGTCTTATACAACTGTTTCACTTTTTTAATTCTTGCATTGATTCTTCAAATTGATTTAATGATTGATCGATATATGGATATTAATTTCTGCTGGAGCTCTCAAAGCATGCGCTCAGCCGTAAATTGACCTTTGCCTGAACATCTCTATGGACAATGAATCAAAGATGATTAACTTTCCAGTTATCTATATGGTTAATAGGAAAAGAAGTGCGACCTCTCGATAATCATAAAGCCGTCTAAAGTTTTATAATGATGTCTGGATGCACTATGGGGAGAGCCAATAAGGCAATGAGTGCAACCAATGCCAACACAACCAACAATACAAATTCCTTTGCGGTTCAATTCCATTCTATGAAGATGGAAATGATTAAGAACAGGTCAAGATTAAATAACATGTTTTCCTCCAGGGTAACGACGTTCCCACAAATAGTGAGATATGCTTGATTGATTTCTATGGCTAATAGAAGTTTACTTATGTAAAATGATGTCTGGATGCACTATGGACAGAGCCAATAAGGCAATGAGTGCAACTGATGCCAATACAACCAACAATACAAATTCCCTTGTGGTTCAATTCCATTCTATGAAGATGGAAACGATCAAGGACAGGTCAAGATTAAATAAAAACATGATTTCCTCCAGGGCAATGACGTTCCCACAAATAGTGAGATACGCTTGATTGACTTCTATGGCTAATATAAGTTTACTTATGTATAAATAGAAATACAAGAATGGACAAAAGGAATCAATGGTGCATCATGAAGCAGAAACAACTGTGAATAATGTCTGGACCATCAGTTTGAAGATAATACAAAAATATACATACCGGAAAAACAGAACTCTGATACACCAGATTTTCTTTTTTAAATAAGCAGTGTAACTTTAAACCATCTCCGCTGCAAGTTAAATATGTACCCAGCTAAAATATCAAGATACAAGATGAGCCAAACTTTTGTGCATACATTGGCTTATCCAAAGTGCCTATAAAAATCCACATTCCATCCAAACTAACAGAAAGTAAAGAATGTTTGCAGAGAACCATTTAACTTGGTCGTGAATGTCCATGATTGGCCGCATGGAGTGGGCGCCCACCTCGATGCCCACCTCGAAAAACTGATCTGGAATGATTACCAGACATATTATTTGTCGGAGAGAAAGGAACATTCCCATTGGAATGATTTCCAGACATATTATTTGGCTGAGAGAAAGGAACACTCTCATTGGAATGATTGCCAGACATATTATTTGGCTGAGAGAAAGGAACATTCCCATTGTCTCCTTGAATGCCACTTTGAAATTGTTGATTTGGATTCCCCTGAAACATTGGTGCAAACTGTCCCCATGGCATGGGACATGGAAGAATATTCTGTCCAGGAAGAGATCCAATGTTGCAAATATTCATTCCCATGCTAGCATACAATCCTGGATTTTGTGTAACTGGAACTCCAACACAAGTTTGCATCTGATTAAACAGCATCGGATTGACAGCCCCCTGATTTGCAGCCAATGATGGTAATTGAGGCCCTCCAGCTACTTGGCTAGAATGTCCGCCAGTCCAAGTTCCACTGGGTAAGCTAGGATGAACACTACTATATTGTGCTGGTTCTCCCATAAAAGCAGGATGCATTGGCCTGTGGGGGAAATTCATAAGGTTGGAATTCATCTGGTTCCCACTAAGAATAGGTCCACCAAGCACAAGAGGCTGGACTGGGTGAACACCTCCAGTAGAGTCCTGGAAAGGTGGCCTAGAAGAAGGCTGACCTGGTTGAATCCCTCCAGCTGGATCATGCTGGGGTCTTGAACAATTCTGTGATTGCAGAGTTTGTCCCAACGGATCATGAAAAGGCTTAGCACTAGGCTGCCCAGAGCAGATCCCTTGGGCTTGATTATATAGTGGCCCAGAATGAACAACATTTACTGGGTTTGCCATAAATTTACTATCACGGCCATGTTCACCAGCAACAGGAAGCTGGGTGGGACACATCCCTCCAGTAGCATCTTGATTGGGCTTTGTATTGAATGCTCCCCAAGGAGGAGGTTCACTTGCAAACATAATCGAACCTTGACTTGGTCCTCCAGAGTATGCCAACAGAGTTGCAGCTGGTATGGAGGAACCACTTGTGGAGCTCAAATGCTGAGGCGATTGTTGTATAAGGCTGTTTCCAGTAGTCTGATGCATGCCTTGAGATTGGACAGGTGGGGGCCTGGATGGAGTTGGGGCTCTAGGCCTATTGTAATTCTGTGTCTGGTTTACAGCTGCAGATGGTGGCCAGCCAAACGAGCTATTATGAAATGGTTGCTTCAAAGCAAATCCCGTCTGCATATAATGTAGAAGCAAAAATCAGAGGATCCTGCTATGATCGATTTATAAATCCATTCAAAAAGAATAAATATTTCTACATACCTGAGCTTGATCCCTCAACCCGTTTGCACTGTTCAGATTGTGTTGCAACCTACCACCACGACCTTTTCTCTTCCTTTTATCCACAAACTCTTGTTTTTTCCCACGTCTTCCATAATTCTTTTCTTGGAGATTTTCTCTTGAATTGGCTCCCCTCTTCACCAGTGTTCTTTCTCTTTTGTAGTCTTCCTCTTTCTCATCATCAGAGAACTCCACTTCATCGGAAAGCTCTTCATCATTTTCACCAGAAGCATCATATCCTTTTCTGTACAAACTTGGATCATTTTTTAGTACAAATTTTGCAAATTCCGGAACATATGAAACATGTACCCCTTCCCTGACATAATCAGGCACGTCAGCAACAGTATTATAACGAACAAGGTAGTATGGGTTCTTCACTGGCCCAAACACTTCATCTATGAAACCTAGTGACCGCTTTTTCTTTGTTATCCATAGTATTGTACCTTCATTTAGTGCAGTATGGCATTCAATGGCTTCCACCACTACAGAAGTACCTAGCACCTGCAAAATGAAATTCCTAAGATTACATACCCATTATGAGAAAAGGAAAAAATAATAGGTTTGGTTTCTTAGGTGTTAGAAAAATCTTTAGAAGGATACAGACAAGATACAAAACATGCAGGTAAATTCCACAGATAATCAAATGGGACTGGTAATCACAGACATTCCATATACAACCAACGGAGTACATTTAGCATGCCCATCAGAAAAGTAGATCATGCACATATCTAGTGTCTCAAAAGCAGTGGAAAGGCATCTACACCACAAGACACATAAAATCCTTGACTCTACCAATCCAGGGAAAGGCCAGAATTATATTGAAATGCAATACATCCAGATATATATTGCTGACATCTGGACAATGATCAACCAGAGATTTTATAAAACCTCTGGAGAATTAAAATCTTGGACACATAGGACCCACCAAATTAGACAGAAAAATGATTCTTGCACTGTGATTGATGGTTCTTGTAAGTTTGAATTCTAGCACTTCTAGTGTCATAACTTGATTATGTAATCTCCACTTTAGTGCAACTACATAAGCGTTAATGGCCTTCCCTTTTTAAACAATATTTCTTGCATCTCACTCTATTTTATCTTTTTTCTCAGTCCATTATGACCAAAGAAAAAAGTATTAACAGAAGACTACAACATCAAAGGGAAGAAAATTATTTTCTATTTTTCGTTTTTAGGCACACTGAAACCATAACAATTACTCATAGCTCTGAATAACAGCATTGAACAAAATCACTGTTTATGCGCTCTTGCACCAAGAGATTCTGTACAACATCTTCCACAATGGGCTTTCCTATTTCTCTACATTCTACCAGATCTATTGGCATTGTATACAGCTTCATTCAGTCATCTTCTTGTACAATTTTCTTTGCTTGTTTCATCTGGGTCTCCACCATGTGTGGAACATGCGCTATTAAAGTAGTCATATTCACCAGGATTTCCATATGTAATACTAGTTGTCTGTCCAATAGGCATTTGCTTCTCCCCATTCTTTGGCTGCATCCCTTATATTGCTTCTTCAACTGTGTCTTAACATTATAGTCCAGGGTTGTAGTTCTGTATTTCCCTGTAATTCCTTGATAACTGTCTTTGCTTCCCTACCAAAGCATTCTCTGTAACAGGGACTTGTCCCTATGTTTTCTTTGCTAGTCCCTGTTACCCCCCCAAGCTAGGCATAACTAAGGAGATGATGTCTCGAGGCCCGCAGGTTGCAGACATGGAGTGTCGAGAGGAGATGATGTCTCGAGGCCCGCAGGTTGCAGACATGGAGTGTCGAGAGCCAAATGACCGATGGAGCCCACATTGTGCACACGGAACCCCTCCTCTCCACTAGACACCACCATTTGTCTTCAGCAGCACAGCAGCATCCACCACACGGGTTTGGACCACAGATGACAGCAGGTTTTGCTTCATGAGGTAACAAGTCCGGTCTTGCGATAAGTGTCATTTTAATAATTGAAGCATTTGAGCATGTTGCAAAGGGTCCTTTCTTGATTTTAAAAACGTTTGCTTGGAAGTTATGCCTTTCGCCTCATTTCATCTTGGTGGTTGACATGTTTTCCTAGTAAGTGGGTCACCCTCGGAAAAAGGGTTGCTACTAGGGCGTCTCCTTGAAGGGTCATCGTACCATTCCCATCCATATTCACCACTTTCCACACTTATTCCCCTCCGTTTCCTCATCTTTTGGGTTTTCGGGCTTATTGACCCCAAGAAGGGTTGGTACCTTATTTCATGGGAAGAAGGGGCTCAAGGCCCAAAGGGGTTGTAGTTGGCAAAAGATAAGAGCCATAGATTATCCTCTAGATGCTTGCCCTAAGGTCCTAAGAGCAATGAAACGCTTCTCCACAAAAGATTCAAGGACCTGTAAAAAAGAAAACACATAATTAAATAAATGTCCCGCTTGTTGAGGGAATGCATTTGCTGTGTCTTTTACTTTCCTTGCACATGGCACTAAATGTGTTCTTAGCTCCAAGTGGCATTGTGGTGCTCCTTACTTTCCATTGCACATAGCACTCAATGTTTTGGACCCATAGCACTCAATGTTTTGGACCATAATCAATTAATGGCAAATAAAGGGCAAGGAAAATTGTTGCACTGCAAACGAGGATGCAGCACACCCTCTACAAAGGAACCCATAAATGAGACCGTATGAGCCCTTGTATGTCAAAAGTCATACCCTATCCACCCCATACTCTTTTACATGACTTAGAGAGCGTCTTCTTGGGAAACACTCATTGACTTGGGGATTGATCTACCCAATAGGGCACCATGACAACCCTCCCATACTTAAATTTGGCAAGTTGTATAAGGTCTTTGAGCATTTGTTTAATTTGAAAAGGGAGGATTTAATGCACATGTTTGGGTGGTTATTTTATTAAATATGGCTTACTTGGCATCATACATGTGACTTGTGGACCCTTGGAGGGTGTACATGTTTGTCTTTGCAAGAGCTTGCCAGGTATAAGCTATTCCATGGAGGGACTAGGTCACTTGGACCTTCATAGGGGCTTGGAGCCCACAAAATGGATGATGCGCCCCACTCATTAAGGGCTTCAGAAAGATGAACGTTGGCTTTGGAGGCACTTGGATAACATGAAATGATGACATTGTGGCCCCTTGCACCTGAACATTGGCCTTGGGAGGCTTAGGACGTCACACCCTAGCCCTTGACGTCACCTTGGATGATGAGGTTTGATGATTCTAGTGGTGATGTGATGTGATTTGATGGAGGGAGATGCATTACTTGACACTCTAGCGCATGATGACATGACACATGGCCTTTGGAGGCCAAATGACTTGTTATTGGAGACTCAACGTCTCATCTTTATCCCAACGTCACCCTTTTAGGGCATGACATCATCATCATTAGGGCTTTATTTTATGTAAATTTTAATCTTGTAAATTGAAAAAAGCAAATAGAGGAGGTTGGCTTCCTTCTAATTTGTTGTTGACATTTTAAAGTGGATAAATTGGTTTTAGGTGTCATCATCACTTGAGAATTTGTAAAATCCCTAAGGTTTTCTAGGTTGGAAAAAGGATTTAAAACAACTTCCAACGAGTCAATTTTGCACAGTATCTCACAAACTTTCTACCATAAACAGTGAGCATTTATAATTAACCAGCATATCCATAGAATTCAATTGTTTTTAACCACTAATTTCAGTTCAGTGGTACAACAATAACATTAATATCCAGCAGTAACTATAACAATTCCCAGAATACAGTATCCAACATCCAGTTGTTATTAATATTAAAAGATAGTTTATGACAGTACTAAAAAACCTCTAGAGGTTGTTGTAGAAGCTACAAGATTTGCCCTAAAATACGCAAAAGAACCTGACAGTATATTTGTCGGAAGATGTATGTTGTCTTTTCTAGTTCTTAACTATTATTTGCTGCAAAAATTCTCCTTAGAGAGTGTCTTCCAGCCACCAGTTCCTTCAGCGGTCTCCTAGCTCCTCTCCAGCCCTCGATCCTATGGGAAAAGCAATCTTTTGTTGCCCAGAAACCCTTGTTGCCTCTTCCTAAGTAGTGTTAGGCTTAGGAAATATCCAAAATCTCCTCGACCTTGCGAAAGTGGAGGTGCGACCCTCCTTCAAATACCAGGATCCATAGTTGAGAGGTTCAACCTTCTCCCAAGTGTACCGAAATAGGCTCAACCTCCTTCAAACTGCTCAGATTAGGGCTCGGCCTTCCCCCAACTGCAGCTGCAACAAGCTTGACCCTCCAATCCCCTCAACGAGTCTTCTTCCAGGCTCAGAACAGCCAAGATATGAAGCTGACAGAAGATGACAACAGATAATAGGGCAGACTGCCCCAGGGTTGAGCTAGGGTGAGCACAAGGCCCACCGAAACTCAACAGAAGAGGAGGGTTAACCAACCCTCCACATAACTAAGGCAGTCGCCTCCAAAGATAGAAAAGAGACTCTCTTAATGAATGCTTGTTTTATCAAATGAGCCTCCAATCTCCTTATATAGTTTTGACTTTTGCTTGATCCCTTCTTTTTAGGTGACTTGTTCTTTAAGTTAGGGTCTTCTACCCTTTCTTTATGCCCAGGGTTACCCCAAGAGAAAATTGTTGCCCCTTGGTGATCGTTTAGACCCCACAGCTCCCCTTCTTTAGGGCTATAGCCTACGAGGAGCCCCCCTTAGACTAATATGCCCTCCCTCTAATGAGGTCAAAAGGGAGGGGACATGACAGTCCTCCCTTCCTGAGATTACTTGTCCTCAAGCAACTGCAAACCAAGATGCTACAAAATATGCTCGCTCTCCCAAATGGCATCCTCTACCAACCAATCTCTCCACATGACACGGGACTCCCATATCACTCTGCTCCTCATTCTCCTCTCTCGGACATCCATAATCTCCTCAAGAGTCAACGACATTCGTCCCCTCTCATCTAGTGGCGATAACTCAATGGGAGTAGTGACCTGGAGTCCCCACGCCCTCTAGAGGCATGATACATGGTAAATACTGCGACCTTGGCTACCCACAGTCAACTCTAGCTCGTAAGCTACCCCTCCAGCTCTCTGAATCACCCTGAAGGGACCAAAAAGGCATGGC
Organism: Picea abies; assembly: GCA_900067695.1. Taxonomy (NCBI): domain Eukaryota; kingdom Viridiplantae; phylum Streptophyta; class Pinopsida; order Pinales; family Pinaceae; genus Picea; species Picea abies. Next base: position 14,122 of record CBVK0100485734.1, read on the forward strand.
ATCATCCTCTCGGCGCCACTCTCCTCCATGGAGACGGTCTAAATGTTTGCACCATCAAATACACCACATTTTTTATCTCAAATCTATGCTCCAACCTATGCTTATTTACACATGCTATGTCGATCCTGGGTGGTCTGTAAGCTATCATGAGCAGTATCGCTGCAATGCTCGCCCAAATGTAACCACTCAATCCATGACCTCACGTAATCATGTAAATACCTCTCAGTTTGTCGACCCACTACCATCGCATGACCTATTGTCTGAAGGTAATCACTAATGTGGGGAGTCAATCATGTGCATGTTGATCCGAACAACCTCTGCCAAAGAGTTATCTCTGTCATCCGTGTTTCCCAAGAGATCACCAGAAAGTGCGTAAGCTCTGTTGGTCGGTCAATCAATATGCTCTGCACACTCACTGGATCTATGATGCAGTTTGTCCATATGCTCCCCCCTAGAATGGATGAAGATTGTATCAATCATGCCTAAAGAGTGTGCCCCGACTTGCTCGATTTTCAAGTCGTACACCCCCCCATATGTCCTGACAAAGCTTTCGCAAAGTCCATCCATGCGAAACTCTCTCGGACCAGCTCATAACTGGTGAAGTCACCGGAGTCCCAAACTACCCTGTATGATGCGAAGCACGCTCCACGCATAGTATTGATCTGCCCTGTGCTCATATAAGAATCTGCCAGACTATCCCTGATGAGCCAAGGAATCATAAACTATCGAGGCTCGATCAACTCCTCAAAAGACTGCATCCCAAGAGTAAATTGTGGAGAACGCAAACTGGCCATCCCATCCATGTCAGTTGTCGAGTTGTCAACAAGTGTGATCTCAGGGTCCCATGCCAATCATAGAGAGGAACCATCGTGTTGATGATGCATCCCTCCAATCATCATCTGATTGTCGTGCTCAAACTGTGCCCTCCTCTCCTAGAACTCCCTATCATGGATCATCCTTGGCCTGGACATCTTAATGAAGTCATCACATGTCAATCCATGGCTATCCTTGATGAGGGAAAAGAAAAACTCCCCAACTCCATCACTACCTCAGCTCCGTCAATCGTCAATCTCATCTGAAGCAACCCATCAACCCGATGACCGGATCCCACCACCTCATTGGAAGTCTATGACTTCCAATGTCAACTGCTGAAAAATCTGTGCACAGCTCCAATAGAATCAGAGACTCCCACTATGCGCCCTGTACCCTGATCATCAAGTACCAATGGATGGTCTCGATCGTTGCTACGAGGCCACCTATCTCACTCAACTGACTCTGGTAATCCTCTCTTGTACTGTTGAGGGCATCAAACCACAACGAAAGATGCTTTGACAACTTCCTGCACCACTGGAGGGTGACTAATGTGTTGGTCAACCCCAAGGGCATGATCAAGATCTCCTGATGATATCTAGGGACAGACCTGTGAATATCTGGCTCCTCGATCCTCATCTGCTGACATCCTCGATGAAGATCGATTATCGAGGTGTGTGTTGCTCCCCGAGGCTCACCCTTCCACTCTCTGATCCTGGGTGTGCTTGAGGCCTCTGTCCAGAGGTCTCCCTGGCAGAAACGCTCCATTGCCCACTACCGTATGCCAATGAAGACCCTTGCATACTGTCGTACACCACTATGTCCTCATGTACCATCCGATGTCCTATGCGCGCTACTGAGCCCAACACTCTGCTAATGATGGATGTATTTGTATCCTAGAGTGTGCACATCCTTGTCATGTACATGTCCACCCAATCCATGGACACATATACTTCCTCGCAGGTTGGTCCACAAAAAAGGTGCTCAACTATCTCCAAAGCCTCTAATGTGTTTTCCAAAAGAAAGAGCTCATGGCTCCTCCTGAGTATTGGCAACTCAGAATGCTCCTCGTCCGAACTCGTCACGAGAGGCTCCTCCCTCATATCATGCGTGACACTCACGCCCACCTGTATCATGGCTGCCAAATCTGATGGAGTCTCCGTCGCAAATGGTGAACAGCGTACCAAGCTCGACTGATAACGAAGCTCTGCAACCTCTCCTACCTTGTCCTCAATAAACTTGAGAGCAAGGTCGCTATCCATAAACAACTGCAAGTAGTCAGACTTGAGCTACTCTAGTGCTTCTTTGTCGATGCGCAAGTGAGCACTAGTGACTCCACCTGCCACTCCAGTGTGTCTCTCCTCTATCTGAGCTCTCTGCTCTCTGCATAATATCCTTAAGGAATCTATGAGCTCCATCGGTCCTGGTCAATACCTGTGTGATCCGATCCTCGGTCACCAATAGGCGATCCTCCAAGTCACATAGTGCTAACAGTCATTGCCCACCCGTATCTAGATGATATGAGCTGTCATCTATAAGAGTGCTCTCCTCCTCATCATCGCACGTTGCACCAAGCGATACCATGTTATGATGGGACTCATGCGAGACATCATCCTCCATGCATAGCTCCTGCGAAGAAGAATCCATGTCCCCTGGCCATCTCTCCAACACCCATCCTCTGTCATAGGTGGGTACTATTATGCCCTCATCATCATCATGAGCGTCATAAGTGGGATGGGCCGTTGAATGCTCATCGTAGTGGGGTGCTAGCACACCTTTGTCATCATAAGCATCCTCAATGTGTGTGCCATCAACCTGTTTGTCATAGGTGCTGGTATCATGGGCTTCATAGGACAATGTTAATGTAGCATGAGGTTCTTTTGTGTCGTCATCCTCATAGTCAACATAGGTGGGACACGACGTTGCCCCCTCATCATCAGTACTAGTGACAGACCCCGTCAACATACAAGTGCCAATGGTCTCATCATAAACCACTGCTTGGTCCTCCTTTGTGCTCAACTCCTCATCATGGCTGGATGCACACTCCTCCACATGGGAATGTGCTTGTGCCACCACTGGATCCTTCTGCTCTTCTGCCATATCTTCCTTCAATCTTTGTCTTGTGCCATTAAAGGAATCCTCATCTAGGCCGTCGGGCCAACTTCCATACTTGATGGTGCAATAGTCTCGAAGATACATAGCTGCACAAAACTCTTTACCCAGTGCTAAATACTCTTGATAGTAAGGCATGTACTTTCCTACCGCTAGTTCCCACTTTATTTCAGCCATGAGCTCCTTCTTGGTATTCATCTTTCCAACCTTAGTATGCTCACCTTGATCTTGGTTGACTGTTGCGGATATCTCTTCCACTGAATACCCCTCAGGCTGGCAAGATCACCAGCTCTGATACCACTGTAATGTTCCCTAATTGGGTTGACTGGAATATTAGGGTTTCTGTCCAAAATTCGTATTATTTCCTCGTGTGAATTTGCCCAAGCACTGGTGTATTACTGCTACTTAATCACCATCCAATTGCATATATTAAAGATAATTACATTTCACACACATTGTACACATTATGCAAAAATTATAGAAACGATCATTGGCACATTGAGTATAAATTGGAACCCCAAATCACAACAGTACAGATCATTGGCACATTGAGTATAAATTGGAACCCCAAATCACAACAGTACATGGCTCTCAACAGTCTCAATACAGAGACCCTAAAGGCTGCAAGCAGCGACAAGATTCCTTACTAACTTAGGGCTGTTACAGTAGCTTAAAACCAATAGAGTCCTTACTAATTTAGGGGCTGCTACAATAACTTAAAACCAATAGTAAACAAGTTGAACCTATGATGTTGCTTGTCCTCTCCGTTGTCTGAAATTTCTGTTAATCCTCCATATAATCTCCTATAGGGGTCCTTGCCTGAAGATGGTAGCACTGTCAATCCTTTGTGGGCTGTCTCCCACTATAAGCTTGGTCTGCTCATAGGGTATGGTCTACTGGAAACCCCCCTGAAATGGCTTTCGACCCCTCCACAACCTCAATAAACCCCTTAAGTCACTCAGTTCCACAGTGAGGCAGTTCGACCTTCTCCCAAGAGGGAAGATTAGGGGTTCGTCCCCCCTCTAAACCCTTCAAGGCTTCTTCTAGGCCACTCGACGCTTAGGGAATACACCCACCAACCCTCCTAGTACCCTTCACCAACTACGTTAAGCCTTCGATCCTATAGGTAAGTAGATTGGACCTCTCCAGATGACCTTGCTCACTGTTCTAAGGTTCGGCCTCCCTTCAAATGAC
>CBVK0100485735.1:0-18236 GCA_900067695.1 Picea abies
GGGGGGTCCGAAATCCAATATGCGTCGTTGATCCGGGCATGCGAATTGTTGCCGCTCGGACTTACTTGTTACTTACCATGGGTGCATTATCACCCAAAACTTAGGACAAGTGAGTTTTTAACCCATTCTTTTGCATTCTAACCCTTGTACAAGAAATATCACTAACAACACTACATCGAAAAAATAGGTCACTTTGGAGTATCAAAGACTCTTATGGTACTATAGAAGTATTTCTATAGAATTCACTCAAGTTGAATGTTGAAAAATATATCATGTCATGTGTGGTTTGTGCCATCACCAAGCCACCAAATCCTTGATAGATTTTGTATACACCCTTTCCTATTCTAGATTTACCATGGGAATCCATTTGTATGTATTTCTTGAATACATATCCTATCACCAAGCACCAACATGATGCAATTGTAGTAATGGTTAATATATTTTTTGAAACGACTATCCTTACACCTAGTTACAAGAAGACTCTGATTTCTTAGCAAACTACTCAAATCTTCTTTGAGCGTGTTTGGAAGAACTATGGTATGCCAACTTCAATCATCACCAATCATGACTTGATATTTGTTATCATCTTTTGGAAAACACTCTAGTAGAAAATTGACACACGACTATTTATGTCGACAACATTCCATCCTAAAAAATATGGATAAACTGAAGTTGTAAATCACATGGTGGTATAATTTCTTCATATGCACAATGGAAATAATCACAGAACATGGGATGATATTTTTCCATATATCCAACATAGTTATGACTGATCTCAACACAGTTCAATTGATAAGAGTCCATTTGAAGACTATTATTGATTTTATCCCTTAGATCTTATTGAATTATTCAATCAACTGACTGTTTATTTTGACATGGACCATGATCAAAATGAAATCAACAAGGCACTCAATTTAAAACATAAGGTCTATGAGATTCAAAATCAAGAAAAATAGATGTTGCATCGAGGTAGTGAAAAATCTAAAGCTTGACATGACAAGAATCATATTTCTCATTCATTCCAAATTGGGGATCAAGCTAGTTACATATGAAGAAAGAAAGGTTCAGTGGCCCATATAGGAAGATTAATACTTTGTGATACGGTCCTTATACCATGCTTGAGAAAATTGGGGAAAATGCCCTTAATCTTATCATTTTTCCATACCTAAGTTTACATCCAATATTAAATATGGATTTTCTTTGACCCTATTTTCCACCCTTGCTAGAAAGATTAAGTTATAGCCTAAAGATCCAGAAGAAATCCACCTAGATGTTCAGTAGACACTTGCAATCGACACCATTTTTGGACAGTAAGAATGCCATACAAGGATGTTAACAATTCCCTTATTTCAAGTGGGTAAATAAGGAAAAATACCATCACAAGGAAAGTGGTACAATACCATTGAGTTGGCTCAAAATTTTCCTCATATACATAAGTCGTCAATGGTCCCCCTCATCTACATAACTGAGCAATGGTGACCATTTCCAACTAAGGGGAAATGCTTGATCCATTCAAATACTTGATTGAAATCCATCGATTATCACCTACTCTCAATCAATTGTTTGGTTGAAACTTATGATCGAATCCCCGCAGTCGATCCTTGAATCAGTTGAATCGCACATTCCTTGACAGAGTCAACTCATGCATCCTTCGATGAGTATTTTCGATTATCCTACATGTCTAATGTCAAGGATGACTCAACACATGTTATACAACATCATATCCCCAAGGGTTAGTTGAAGTGGTTCTGAGCCATACATGAAGTTATCCCCATTGGAGGATGTCATAGGTTTGAATATCTTGTTTCCCCTTGGGGTTAGGCCCCGTAATCATGGTCGACGATTTACCCCATTTACCATCCACAAAGTGGGGAAGTACTCGGGGTTTCCTGCAAGGTATTCCATTGGAACACATGTCATACAACATCATGAGTAGTCAATAAAGACCGAACAAGCACCATTGGCCTAGCATCGTATGTATCTTAATCTTCTTATTCTTATCAATAGCTAGAAAGAAGTAGTTAGGCCTTCTAATCATCTACATCGTTATCTTGTAACTAAAATGTAGTGGCTAAGACACCCAAGAATTCATCAAGAATGTATGAATGTATCTAAGCATGGGTATGATTCAAAAATGATCTTAAAAAGACTTGGTTGAGTTTTAAGCATGTGGTAAATTACCACTTAGGAATTAAGAAAAGAAGAAGATCTTAATGAAAGAATATTGCAACCATCATAAAGAATGCATATCAGAAAGTAAACATAAGGAACATCAAACCATAACAGAAATATTGTTAACGGAGTTCAGAAAGGTTGCCTACATCTTCGGGCCTTTGTCTTAGTGGGGGAGGCTTTATTATTAATCTTCAATGCTGCAAAATTACATCAGAAGTATCTCAAAAGGATTACAAACTATTCTAGATGTGTTCTGCTCGACCTCAAGAATCCTACACAACTAACTACTGGAATACTGAGAGGGGCGGTTGAATCAATATTACCCTTTTTCAATAATTAGCATTTACATTTTATATTTTATTGATTATCACAATGAATCAACAATGAATTGTATGCAAAATCAATTATATAAATATATCTAACAACAATTACAAGTTTTATAAAGAATAGTGAAGGACAATCCTCTTTAGAGCACCAACTCTAGGAGGCACCAATCCCCTTCTTCAAGGCACCAACCCTAGGAAGCACCATCTTCCTCGTCTTTAGGGCACCAACCCTAGGAAGCTCCAACTCCTTTGTATTTAGGGAACCAACCCTAAGAAGCTCCAACTCCCTTATGTTTTACAATTTGCTTAGTAAGGATATAAATCCTTCCATGCTCCTCCCTTCCAGCCTCACTGCACAAGTATCTTCAGCTTTCCTTCTTGGAATTTTCTTCAAATTTTGATCTTCTGATCTGGACTGCAGAGACACCATCTTCTCAACACTCTTCCTTGTTTATATAATCTTCAAAATGGTGTGATATTTATACACTGTTTCCTTTCATTTGCACCATCACACCTCTTCAATTAACTTAACCATAATCTCGGTTATTTATTCAAACCTTACCGTGAAGGATTTTCACTAATTGTTCACAGATATGGATCAATTTCATCCTTCAACTTGATCTTGAATCTCTGCAATTATTGAGAAAATCGAGTTCTGCAGAGGTGCTTCCTTCAAACCATTACATGTGACCAATAAAACAAAACCACAGGCTTATCAACATTAGTGACGTATTACCTTTTACCTCTATGTATCTTATTCCATATGAGCAATGGTAGTGATCAGACCCTAGGCAAAATAATTGCTTGAGTTCTTATCAGAATCAATGGTCACAATTTTAATCTCCCGATGAGATGGACGACTGTCGAGACTTCGGGACTTCGTCATTCGGGACTTCGAGATTTCAAATTTTTGAATTTTTTAATCAGATCAGACGGTTCACTTCTATTTCACTGAATCAGATCAATGGTCATGTTGGGTCCTTACACTTATCCTTTCATTGCTTAATATGACGGTTGGGACTTAATCAAGCATTGAGATGGATGGCCACCATTTACTCAGGGACTTCTGCTATTCTAATTACACTATCCTTCCACTTTAATATGATCAATGGTTCAGAATACACCCGGAGTGATCTTCAGATCAGACGACTCATGTCCACTTCGGGACTTAGGGCATCTACTGGTGGTGAAACTCTCGGACTGACGTAACTTTCTTACGTCACTTGATGATATGACACAAGCTGAGTGTCTGCCACATGTCACTCAGATTCATGATTTGCACTTACCTAAAATGTCGATTTCAACTTGACAATTGTCATTATCTGACTGTTCCATGTGTCCTTGTTGACGTGGTCTGTTGACATAGATCTCCCGATGTGACACATATTCATCTCCTTTATCTAATGGTTAGAATAGTATCTAAAGGGTATCTCAGATCGACAACTGAGAGTGACTTTGGAATTTTGGCCTCGGGACTTTGGGTATTTGGATATATCGACTTTGTTAGTGTCAAAAGTCACTCCTGGATTGCTTGCAGGAGTAGAGCCCAACGCCCATCAGTTTTATGTCACAATTTTTTTAATGGGGTGATCAGATGGGTGAAGACTCAAGAAGATATAGCTTTGACTCATGAAACTAGACCTGGTATGTAAAAAGCAAGGGAGGTCTTGATCCAACTTCTGTTAGTAAATGATTAAAGGGTGGTAGAAGGAAGACTTGTGAGAAGGGCAAGCAAGACTGCCTCTAGCAACAGGCTTCAGAAGCTTGAGGATGAAAAACTCGGAAGCCAAGATCCTCTTGGTCTAGAGCTTCAAGGAGTTGAGGGGTGACTCGACTGAATCCTTCAATTCCAAGTCGTTTCAACGCTGAGAACATCACAAGAACTGATTAGAAACAATGTAACTATTACAGCGATCCAACCTACATCATCCTATAACAGCCACAACTCGACTGGATCCTCCAATTCCGAGTTATTCTAACACAGTAAAAAAAGAGATGGAAGGGAAGCTGACATCCATAAAGTAAGAAATCTCAAATGCCTTATACATTAACCAGAGCGACCAGTGCTTTATCAAAACTTTACAATTGGGAGCCTTGCTCAACCATTGATCCATTACAAAATACCAAGACTGAGTCTATATACTCAAGAAAATTCACCTCACAGAGGTGTGTCCAGTCGCCCAAAGCTTGGTGTCCCTTCAGTCAAACTCGTACTGATGTCATTCTTCAAGCATCATCTTAACTATGCATGGCTCCTGCAAGGAGGGTAGATGAGCCATTAAGTGTTGGGCTAGCATGCGCAGACTTCTCTATCTAGTCGAGGACTTCAGCATGGCTTCTTTGAAAAAATTGATACACGGGACCTCTTCGAGCAGACCGTTTGCTATACCCTCCATTCCCACACTTAATGAATGAAAGGAGGTTTCAACCACCCGCTCTTGCCGTCATTTACTCCAGGCGGGAAACAGTATGGAGATCGAATCTGATGGCACCTGGAGATTGCAATGATCCCCTCTGTAATTGAACTCGGTGCCTTTGGCCTTTTTTACACAGCTCCTTTCTCTCCCCAGGTGACCACGGGCTATGACCATGTGCTTATTCCCAAGGCGCTTTCGACGTTCGCGAATGGGAAGGAGCTAATCCCTGCATTTAGAAATCGCGATGAGCGAAACGCCGAGATGGCTCAGTCTGGTGCCACGCATCCTTCTGAGATCTGACGGTCCTTAAACTTACTCGGCGATACTGTGGGCCCGGGTCTGGGACTCTCCCGGCACCTCGCGCATCGGAATATAACAGAGCTGCTCTTTGCACCTTGGAGTCGCGATAGGAGAAATGCTGAGATGGATCAGTTTGCCGCCAGGTGTCCCCTTTGGATGGATGACTAAAAATGTTTTGTGATACCATGGGCCCCACTTTCGGCGCTATCAGGGTTCAGGGTTTCGAGATGTAAAACAACATGAAACTCTCGCCCCTCGAATTCCTGAATGCCGAAACACCGACGCAATTAGATCTCGTGCCACGCGTCCTCTGGGTGGACGGCTGTTATTCTCCCCTGCACATAATATGGGCGCGATCTATTGTGTTAACTTCGGCGCAACTTCCCTATTCACGATTTCTCGCCAACCCTTGATCTTCTCATATGGATGGATCTGGACCATTGACACTATAATCCTGCCCGCTCGCCTGATTTTAAGTCCAAAAAGGATTTTTCTATGCGCTGCACTTGGGTGCTCCTCCTGCAACCGGCAGACTTGGATGTCCTAATATCGAAGACAAGAAATGTTGCTAACATTAGGCTCCATGGGGGATAGAGTTGTCCCTGTGATGCTCTAAGGACTCATTTTGCAGTTCCAATGCCTTGTTGTTGGGCTACGGAGTCATTTACTAAGCTGAAAAATACAAATAAAAATAAGCAAAGAGTCAAAAGGACAATATTTACAAACGAAGGAGCCACCGAAGGCTCAGACAAAACATTTCTTAAGAAAATGCCCATTTACTGGGCTGTTGAAAACTTCTTCACCCTCCAAATCCTGCAACTTGTAAGTGTTATTTGAGAAAACTTCGGAGATTTTGAAGGGGCCGATCCACAGGGCTTTGAATTTTCCGTGCTTGCCCTTGTCTTGCTTAGGAGCATCCCACTTCAGTACCAGGTCTCCTGTCCGAAATTCTTCCAACTTGGCCTTCTTATCAAAAACCTGCTTGATCCTTTGCTGATGATCCTGAATTCTGATCATTACCTGCTCTCTGGCTTGTTGGACTTCTACCAGTTGATGAATCCTTCTGATCATTTCGTTGGGTTCTTCATGATAATCCTGGAAGAATTTCACTATGGGAATAACCAGCTGAGAGGGGAGGACAACTTTTTCCCTGTAAACTAACTGGAAAGGGGAGATGCCTATTGATCTCTTTGTAGTCACCCGATCGGCCCACAGAGTGAATTTCAGCTTTGAATCCCAAGCTTTTTTGTTGTCCTCCAATAGTCTTTTGATGATGCTTATGAGACTTTTGTTGGAGGATTCTGCTAAACCATTGCCCTGGGGATAGTATGGAGTGGAGTGAATCAGCTTGATTCCAAATTGCTCACAGAATTTGACCAACGGTTCAGCCTTGAATGAGGTTGCATTATTTGTAAAAATCTTTCTTGGGCAACCGAGCCTTGTGATGAGGTTTTCCAGGAATCCAATAATTACCTTGTGGGAAGCACTCCTAGTGGGAATAGCTTCAATCCACTTGATAAAGAAGTCTGTGGCAGTCAGGATCCACTTGTGCTGCCCACTAGAGGTAGGGTGGATTTCTCCAATAAAATCTAGGCCCCATTGCTGGAAAGGTCCCGAAACAACTACAGGTTGCAAAGGCAGAGACTTGAGCTATTGTTTTCCTGTGAATTTTTGACATTGGATACAGGATCTAACTCCTCTGTGGACATCAGCGAACAAGGTGGGCTAGCAGTACCCGGCTCTGAGAATTTTGTGGGCTATGGCCTTCTAGAAATGGTGCCCTCCACATAGGCCACTGTGAAATTCAATCATGATCCTGTCAGCCTCTCGTGGATCCATGCATTTCAAAAGAACTCCTAGGGGGTCTTTCCAGTATAAAATTTGATTGATAAGGCAGTACCTGATTGCCTTGAGCTTCAAAGCTCTTTCTTTGTTTCTTTGTAGGCCGTCTGGAGGTCACAGCTCTTGCAGAAAGTATATGACATCCTTATACCAAGGACATCGAGCTAATGGGGGATCCCTTGGAGGGTCTCTTTCAGACGACCAACCCTGCTAAACTCATGAGCATTCGTTGATGAAATTTATCCCCAAAGCTTGGCAATTGGCTTCAGCCAATAGCTTGGCTAAACCCTGACCTTTGATCAGTTTGGTAGGCCTTATTTCTAGGTCGAATTCCAGAATCCTGGCTATCCACTTACTCCTTCTCCCATCTATGTCAGGTTGGATAAGAATGTCTTTAATAGCAGCTGAGGGGACATAAGCGATGATTTTTTACTGCAGGACATAGACTCTGAATGCCTTGAGGGCCTTTACCAGGGCATAGACCTGCTTCTCCATAGTGTTATACCCGACTTTGGCATCCCTCAATGCTCGACTGAAATAGGTAATAGGCTGCTCAAGTCCGTCCTTGTTTGTCTGTAATAAAACAGCAGCCACTGTGTCAGGAGAGGCAAAGGAGAAAATAAGGAAATCCTTTGAGTAGTCGGGACTAATAAGCACGGGGGCTTCAGTTAGGGCCTTCTTTATATTCCCAAAGGAATTTCGTGATTCAGAAGTCCACCTCACTTCATTTCCTTTCCTTAGCATGGCTGTTATAAGTTTTACTTCCTCAGCAAAGTTAGGCACAAACCTCCTCAGAAAATTGATTTTACCAAAGAAGGATTGGACCTCCTTCTTGGACCTCGAGATCGGTAAGGCTTGTATCGCTTCAACTCTGCTAGGGTCAATCCTGACTCCTTCCACTGATACTATGTGGCCTAGTTGTTTTCCCTCCTGCATGGCGAACAAAGATTTCTTGGGGTTTAATGAAATGCCAAAACTCTTGCATTTCAGAAAAAACTTCCTGAGATGACGACAGTGTTCTTTATTAGACTTTGAAAACATCGTGATGTCGTCGAGATAGACAACCAAAAATTTACCTTTTCCTCGATGAAAGCTATGTCCATGGCACGCTCGAATGTTTCCCCTGCATTCATTAATCCAAACAGCATCTTGGCATACATAAATGTGCCCCGTGGAGTAGTGAATGTTGTTTTTTCCCTGTCCTCAGGCAAAAAAGAGACTTGATTGTAGCCAGAGAAACCATCAATCATGGACATCCTAGAAGCGCCTATTACGCTCTGTAGCATATGTTCCATCTTTGGTAAGGGGTAGTTATCCTTTCATGAGATCCTGTTCAGGTTTCTGAAGTCTACACAGAGTCAGATCTCTCCATTCTTTTTCCTTACTGGCACCAAGTTGGCCACCCACTTTGAATATCTCAGTGGTACAATGATCTGAGCTTGAAGCAGCTTCTTCACTTCCCTCTCCATGATAGGCAACAGCATAGGATTGATCTATCTCAGCTTCTGCCTAAATGGTTTTGCCTCCTCTTTTAATGGGATTTTATGCTCGATGACAGAAGTGTCATATGTTTTGAGGTCTTTGTAGGTCCAAGCAAACATGTCAGTGAATTCCCTCAAAAGTCCAGTGTATTCGAACTTCTGCTCCTCTGTCAGGATTCTTGACAATTTGACAAACTTGGGCTCACTCTCGGTCCCAATGTTGCACTGAATAGTATCAGTGTCATCCTCCATGGTCTCCCCTTTTAATGACACATCGTTTCTATCAAAAATCCTTTCCAGAGGAACTAGTCCTCTTGGAATATGATTGTTGGGCAGCTACACAATGTTACGCTCTGCAATATTATTCAGAAAATTACCCCCATCAAGCTCTTCTTCAGAGACAAAATCTTGGTCGATATGCATCTCTAAAAATTCCTCGACAGTCTCCAAGAATTTCCTGGCCTCAAGATCATCCTCGAAAACCTTCCAATGTTTGACGTTGTCAGGTATGGAGGGCCTGTATTTTACTTCCACATCATATCTGAATTTGGGCGGCAAGGGCACTTTGAAATTACTTGCTGATGTAGCCAAGGAATATGCCATTGTGTTCTCCTCTCTTGGGATGAAAGAAATGTTAAATGCTGAGAAGAAACTGTCAATAAGGTCCCATACCTCATTTTTGTAACTCCTAAGTCGAGGATGCTTAGCTTGGTAAGCGCTTCTGATCTATTAGACCACCAACTTTGCATCACCGAACACTGCTACCTCCTGAATTCCCATTTCCCTTGCGGCTCTTAACCCTAGGACAAGAGCTTCATACTCTGCCACATTGTTGGTAGCTTCAAATTATAATTTGTATGATAGAGATATGGTTTCCTGAGCAGGTGACACAAAAACCACCCCAGCTCCAGCGCCTTCCCTAGAAGAGGCTCCATCAAAGAACATTTTCCAAATGGGGGTGATGGAGGGAGGAAATTTAGGGGAAATGGTGGGCTGCTTTCTGAGTTTAAGAGGAGGTTCGGAAGCATTGGTGAGTTGTAGCACACCGAAACCTAAATCAGTGTCTAAGGAAAAAATGGGATGGTTGGTAGCGTTGGCCTCATCACTGATTATATAGGCCAGTTGGGCTTCTCTGTATAGCCTTCTATGATCTCCTCCAAACACTAGGATAGTAGCATATGTGAGGTCCATTTGCAAAGTTCCCCCCAGCCTTTTTATCCAAGATCTTGATAACAACATACCGAACTTGGGGGGGACATCGGCCACTACAATATCCATGACCACACTTTTCATGGGCAACTGAAACAAGGTCACAACCAGGTCTTTGATAACTCCAAGACACTGAACTTTCCTGGAGTCAAAGGAATAGAGGTCATGATAGGCTCAGGTGACTTCTAGCCCTAACTCTTCCATGACAGTTTTGGGCATGAGGTTGTGAGAAGCTCCCGAATCCATTAAGCAGTTGTGCAGCACCTTGTCATGTATGTTCAAGGAAGTGTAGAAGGGAGGGGATGAGTCATTCCTATCTTCTACCATAGGACCTAGAATAACTGCAGGCTTTTCATCTTGCAAATTAATAGAGTTTGTGGGAAGGCACGAGATCTCAGACTGTAAAAGCTCAGAGAAGCGTTTCTTGAACCCTTCATGTTTAATCAATTCTGTCAGGGGCACAGGGATTCTGATTTTTTGAATTTCATGCTCGAAATTAAAAGAAGATGAGAGCTTTGGGATTTCTCTTATTTTGGGAGCATGACTCTAGATAATGGGAGAGAGGGGTTGGGTCTTCTTACCTCTGTGACTGTTTGCTACTTCATCAGTAAGCTTCTCTGTTCTAATGGACCGCTCAGGAACATTAGGCGCTACTGTCTTTTTCTTAGACCTCAGATCATATCTCCCTTGGTTGCCACTAGCCTTGTCTCCCTTGCTCAGTTCATTTAGCTGACTGTCCATGAGAGACTCCTCATATGTTGATTGAGTGAGATGAGGAAAAGGAGGAGTGTCCCCGAAGCAATGGATTTCATGATCAGGCTCATCTGTTTCCCCTTCTTCCCCCTTGGCCATAAAATTGTTTTGAAAAGGAGCCTGAATCTTCTAGTCTTCTCTATCTCTTCCCTTCTCTCTTTGCACATTCGGGGGAGTAAAATTGTTTGGCCTCCTAAAACCTCCTTTGTTTTCAGTGTTCAGAGGGCCCTTGTATGCTTTCCTCCCCTCGACTTTCATTCTCTCCATCTCTGCGGACAGATACTTCACCATCTTGGTCAGTTCATCCACTTGAGAGTGGGGAAACGATGGGCTTGAAGTTGAGGCTTTCGACCTTCCCTTTCTTCTGTCTGCGTCAGCCTCGATCCTCAGTCTATCAGCTGCTAATACATTGGATTCCACTTCTATGGCCACATCTTGCATTTGAGCTAAGGAGGTGGCTCTTCTTTCTCTTAGTAACAGACAGAAATCGGGGCCAAATGCACTAGCATAAGAAATCTTGGTCGAGGCTTCTGAGGGCTTTATTTCGGTAGGAATTTTATTATACATCTTATTAAATCTTCCGGAGAAGTCAGAGATAGACTCTCCTTCCATTTTCTTCAAAGACCCGAACTCTGTCATGTAATACATGAAATCCTTCCTATCGCCCCACTGCCTCAGAAAAATAGGGCTTCGATCCCGACAATAGATCCGGGGGCCAATCCTCTGGACGAAGACTCTCATCCAGACATCTTCATTTTCAATGTTGAGGTTGTCTACGTAACTGTAGAAAGCAGCTAGGTGCTCTTCCGCAGTGACATCCCCTTCTCCGGTGAACTTGGGCATGTATTTCAAGTAATCTCCAGCAGGGAGAGGATTCATAGGATGAGGTAGAACTAAGGGAGCATATCTGGAAGCAACTATGGTGTCCATTCTATTCAGAGGGGGATTAGTACCAGCCATAGGAATATTAGGTGAAGGAGAACTCAGAGGAGAAGGAGTTTGCGAAGGGGTTACTGGGAATGAGTCCTGAAGTGGGGTGGGAAACAAGAGGGGATTTAAGGAAAAGGCTAACAAGCTCAAGTTAGTAGGTGCTCCTCTTTGCACAGGAGAGGTAAAACTAGGTGTGGGGAAATATTCTGCGGTCCTGGGTCTACGCCAGGATACAACTTCAGAGGAGAGGGGAGTGACAAGGGTTTCTCCCTCCAATCCCAAACTAGGAGGGGAAAACTCAGCAGGAACACTCCCAAAGTTTAGGAAACGGGAAACCTCTGAAGGAGGCCGGTCAAGAATCTGAGGAGGAGAAAATGGAGTTCTTACAAAAGGAAATGGCGAATTACCTGGTTCGATGATGGAATCTTTTTCTTTAGGGGCCTTTCCTTTTTTGAGAACCACCTCTGGATCAGATTCGGGTGTAGCAAGAGGCAGCTGTGGATGAGACCACATGTGTCTACCTCTGAAAGCCACAATTAACTCGGCAAGTTTGCCACAGCGGAGTCGTCACAATGGAGTCGCCAAGTGCACAGTAGCAATCTTCAAAGGCTCTGATACCCGATGCACCTTCAGGATCATAGGCTCAATGTCGTTCAATCCTGGGGAAAATTTTCAACTTCGTCCCCAGCAACAGCGCCAGAAATGTTAGCATCAGAAGTCACTCCTGGATTGCTTGCAGGAGCAGAGCCCAACGCCCATCAGTTTTATGTCACGATTTGTTTAATGGGGTGATCAGATGGGTGAAGACTCAAGAAGATATAGCTTTAACTCAGGAAACTGGACCTGGTATGTAGAAAGCAAGGGAGGTCTTGATCCAACTTATGTCAATAAATGATTAAAGGGTGGTAGAAGGAAGACTTGTGAGAAGGGCAAGCAAGACTGCCTCGTGCAACAGGCCTTCGGAAGCTTGAGGACGAAAAACTCAGAAGCCAAGATCCTCTTGGTCCAGAGATTCAAGGAGCTGAGGGGTGACTCGACTGAATCCTTCAATTCCAAGTCATTTCAGCGCTGAGAACATCACAAGAATCGATTAGAAACAATGTAACTATTACAGTGATCCAACCTACATCATCCTATAACAGCCACAACTTGACTGGATCCTCCAATTCTGAGTCATTCTAACACAGTAAACAAAGAGATGGAAGGGAAGCTAGCATCCATAAAGTAAGAAATCTCAAATGCCTTATACATTAACTAGAGCGACCAACGCTTTATCAAAACTTTACAATTGGGGGCCTTGCTCAACCATTGATCCATTACAAAATACCAAGATTGAGTCTATATACTCAAGAAAATTCACCTCACAGAGGCGTGTCCAGTCACCCAAAGCTTGGTGTCCCTTCATTCAAACTCGTACTGATGTCATTCTTTAAGTGCCATCTTAACTACGCATGGCTCCTGCAAGGAGGGTAGCTGAGCCATTAAGTGTTGGGCTAGCGTGCGCAGACTTCTCTGTCTAGTCGAGGACTTCGGCATGGCTTCTTTAAAAAAATCGATACACAGGACCTCTTCGAGCAGACCGCTTGCTAGAACCTCCATTCCCACACTTAATGAATGAAAGGAGGTTTCAACCACCCGCTCTTGCCGTCATTTACTCAAGGCGGGAAACAGTATGGAGATCGGATCCGATGGTGCCTAGAGATCGCGATGATCCCCTCTGTAACTGAACTCGGTGCCTTTGGCCTTTTTTACACAACTCCTTTCTCTCCCCAGGTGACCACGGGCTGTGACCATGTGCTTATTCCCAAGACGCTTTCAGCGTTCGCGAATGGGAAGGAGCTAATCCATGCATTTAGAAATCGCGATGAGCGAAACGCCGAGACGGCTCAGTCTAGTGCCACATGTCCTCCTGAGATCTGACGGTCCTTAAACTCACTCGGCGATACTGTGGGCCCGGGTTCAGGACTCTCCCGACACCTCGCGCATCAGAATATAATGGAGCTGCTCTTTGCACCTTGGAGTCGCGATAGGCGAAACACCGAGATGGCTCAGTTTGTCGCCAAGTGTCCCCTTTGGATGGATGACTGAAAATGTTTCATGATACCGCGGGTCCCACTTTCATCGCTATCGGGGTTCGGGGTTTCGAGATGTAAAACAACATGAAACTCTCGCCCCTCGAAATCCCGAATGCTGAAACGCCGACGCGATTAGATCTCGCGCCTCGCATCCTCTGGGTGGACGGTTGCTATTCTCCCCTACACATAATATGGACGCGATCTATTGTGTTAACTTCAGCACAAATTCCCTATTCGCAATTTCCTGCCAACCGTTGATCTGCTCATATGGACGGATCCGGACCGTTAACACTATAATCCTGCCTACTCGCCTAATTTTAAGTCCGAAAAGGATTTGTTTGTGCACTGCACTCGGGTGCTCCTCCTGCAACTGGTAGACCTGGATGTCCTGATGTCGAAGACAAGAAATGTTGCTAACAAACTTCACAATTCTTCCAAAGTCAAATTCTCGAAGCGTAACCTCCTCACATCTTTAGACCCAAAGTCAATGATGTTCATTTGATCAAGATATTAGATCGAAGGCTTGATCTGTCTGTGATGTTGCTTTGCCTTGGATCAAATCCAATGGTTGTCAGGTATTCGAGTTCTCAACCCTTTTTGCCCCGCTTATACTATCCTTCCACTTAAAGTGATTCAATGGTCGTGAAGACTCTCGAAGCATATTAAAGATCAAGGATGATTACGGAACCACAACTTGTGAGTGATTTAATTCATCACCCAAGCTCTGCAATTTGAATTTGTGTGTTTGTTGGTGAGTCAACCACAATTTTTTATCTTTGAAGCTATAAGATCTAACGGTACTAACTAATTATGGGATTGAAAGTAGCACGATGTTTAATTATTCTTTCATTCTCTGCAATCCATCCCTGTTGTTGATTTGGCGCTTGCGTATCCGACGGTCATGACTTAATCCGACTTAATATGATCGTTTTTTGGATCAACCACAGTCGTAGATATTTGAGTTTATGAGATCTGACGATCTAGACCAATTGCGGGATTGGAACTAGCGAGTTGTTTAATTCTTCTTTCACTCTTCGTAATTCATCCCTCTCATTTATCTGATGCATGCGTATCAATGGTCCTGGTTTGTTCTGTGGGGATTTTGATCCCGATCACGTTTCTGCACTGCATTTTCCCTTATGAGCTTTATTCATCATGTTTTTGTGTAATGATCCCAAGCCAAATTCTTTCTTGGAATCACTAACTACTACTAATTTATTGAGTTATTAAGTGCATACAAGATTCATCAACACATGGAGATCATAATATATTCAATATGTAGAAGCACAAGCAAAGATCTGACCTTTTTATTACGAGCAATGTAAGATCAATACAATAGATAGCCGATCTGGGATAAACCTCAGATGGTCGTACAAGCAATAGATATGAGCTGCTACAAAATGCTCCTGACAATACAAAATGAGCCTCCAAAGGCTAGATATACAATGAAGACTGAATCAAGCAGATCTGAGTCGTACTAATGCTCAACCTCCAAGCTGGAAAGTGCCACGTCCTGCTAGAATGTTGAAGCACTCAATAATTATGTCTTGCTACCAAAAGTGTCTGATCATACCGAGAAATATGCCAAATGATAGATCGGGCAACTGTAAGGACAACCCAGATGTCCAAATTCCCAAATCCACTCTCAAACTCCGTAGATCTGAATTTCCCACTAAATGGGGTGCCCCAATGGATGACTGGAACCCTATCTGGTTCGATCCTCATGAAGGAGGCCTCCAAATGCTCTAAAACTCTCCAAGAATATAGATCGGGCTATGAGAATCCCATGGGAGAATTTTCGGACTCAGATCTCAAGCAGATCTCCCTAGATCTGAGTTTTACTAAATTAGAGGACGTCCCCTATGGCTCCAAGACATCCAAATCTGCAGACAAATGTAGAATGATGATAACCCTCTAGAAAATCCCTCAAACTGATGGTCCTACCCCTGCAAACAAAACCCAACTGTCAGAATGGCCCCAGGCCCTCAGGATAAGCTGGATCGAACCTCCCTCCAGATGATGGTGCGCCCTTGCTGGAAACACAAGAACAATATGACTTGCTACCTTCTGAAGCACTAGATGGAGATGGGATAAGACTAGAATGGTGTGGAGGAGTCTTTCCTCCTCGAGACCAAGCTGCGGAACAAGGTGAGTGGATATTTCACCACTGAGTTGCTCACAAGGGTTTGTACAACAAACCCACAAACTGAATGCTCAAGAGCAATTGAAAATGCTAATCCAAAACCAGAATGAATAATAGGTGCACCCCAACCTATTACTTATACTTTTCCTTCTAATTCTCTGTTGAGTTAGGTTAACTCCCAGGGTAATTCTCTGTTGAGTTAGGTTAACTCCCAGGGTTAATCTTCTATTCTTCTATTGAGTTATCTTTTACTTCTTTATCCTTTTCCTTTCTTAAGTCAACTTAAAAATATAAATTTTAACTTCTTGACTTTCCCCCCTTCAGTGTGAGACTATGACCTATTGGGGGTGCCCAGGCCACTGAGTCTCCTCATCACCTCTCTAAGAGGTGGGGGACATTACGGTCTCCCCTGCTTGAAATTGTTTGGCCTCAAGCAATTCCAAACCTGCTTCTCTAACCATGTGCTCCTGCTCCCAAGTGGCATCCTCAATGGGTGAATCCTTCCACCTGATCAGATACTCCTTGATGCTTTGGTTTCAGAGCCTCTTCTCTCGGACTTCTAGCACCTCCTCTAGAATCAAAACAAGTTGTCCCTCCTCATCCATGGGAGATAATGCCTCAATAGGCCTGACATGTTGATTGAGGGATTTCTTAAGGCACGAGACATGGAAGACGTTGTGAATTTTGCTACCCTTTGGAAGCTCCAGCTCATAAACTACTACCCCTATCCTCCTGCTAACTCTGTAAGGTCCAAAGAAACGTGGTTGTAGTTTCTCCACTCCGCTTCTTTTAATGGAGGCCTTCCTATATGGTTGCAACCTCAAATAGACTAAATTACCAACCTCAAAGGTACGATCAATTATGTGCTTGTTTGCTTGGACCCTTTGTTGGTTTTGTGCCCTCTGTAAATGATCCTTCAATTCCCTGAGAATGTCTTAGCTCTGCTGTATCCGATCCTATACCATCGGAGCCCTGCTGTCACCAAATGAAATCTCCACAAATGATAAAGGATCATAGCTATATAATGCTCTGAGGGGTGACATGCCAATGGACATATGTTGGGTGGTGTTGTAGCAATATTCTCCCAAATGTAACCATCTGACCCATGCTTTCTATTGTCCTACTACGTAGTTTCTGAGGTAACCTTCCACCCATTTGTTGACTATATCAGTATGACCATCCATCTGAGGGTGATAGCTAGTACTAGGAGTCAATTATGTACCCACTAATCTGAACAACTCCTGCCAAAACGTACTCATGAATCTGCTATCCCTGTCACTAATGATGGTTTTGGGTAGGCTGTGTAGTTTGAACACCTCTATGAAAAATAATTCAGCCACCTGTGCTGCACTGAAGTTTGTGGCTATGGGAAAAAAGTGTGCAAACTTCGTCAACCTGTCTACCACCATGAAAATGAAAAATTTCCCTTGTGCTTTGGGCAACCCGGTGATGAAATTCATGGATATACTTTCCCACTTATGCTCTGGAATAGGTAGGGGTTGCAAGAGTCCTCCAGGGTTCATGTGCTCATCATTATTTTCTTGGCATGTAGTGCATTCTTTGACATGCTTCATCACATCTTCTTTGAGGCCTTTCCATGCAAACCTTTCTCGCACCTGCCTATATGTCTTACTGATGCCCTGATGCCCCGCTACTGGTGAGTTATGACATGCATGCAGGATCTTAGCTTTGAGAACTGATTCAGGAACTAAAAAGATCCGACCTTTGTAATAGATGAGGTCATTTATGACCCTGAAGTTGTCATCCTGTATTTTCTCGTCCAACAATTGACAAGTGAACTGATCCTTTGCATATTTCACTATCAAGTGTTCCTTCCAATCAACTGACATACCGGACATGGAAAAAATGGATGGCCTTCTGGATAATGCATTGGCCACTGTGTTGTTCTTTCCTTTGACAAATTCAATGTCAAAGTCATAGGCTTCTATTGTTCTTACCCATTTTTGTTGTCTTTCATTCAAATCCTTCTGCTCCAATAGATATTTAAGACTATTATGGTCTTATTTGACCACAAACCTTACACCTACCAAATATTGCTTGAATTTGGCTAGTGCATGCATGATAGCCAACATTTCTTTGTCATATATGTTGTAAAGTAGTTCAGGACCCCTAAGTTTTCAGCTTTCATAGGAAAGTGGGTGCCTGTTCTACATCAACACGGCCCCTATACCTTCCCCCGAGGCATCACACTCCAAAGTGAAGGGTATGCCGAAATCAGGAAGAGCTAGAACTGGGCAGGTGCTCATGACCTCTTTCATTTTCTCCATCATGACTTGGGTCTCATAATTCCATTTGAAGGACCCCTTTTTGGTTAGGTTAGTCAAGGGTGTGCACAGTTGAAAAAACCCTTCGACAAATTTCCTATAGTATGTGCATAGGCCCAAGAATCCCCTCAGTTTTGTGAGTGTTTTCAGAGTAGGCCATTCCCTAATGGCTGTTATTTTCTCCTGGTGTACCTATACCCCTTTTTCCCCTATGATGTGTCCCAAGTAAAGCACTTTTGTCATTCCAAACTCACACTTGGATTCCTTGGCATATAGTGATTGTTCTTCCATGATTGAAAG
>CBVK0100485736.1:0-18236 GCA_900067695.1 Picea abies
TTAAACCACTTTGACTACTTTGACCTTTTGGGGCTTGTAGATGACATATGAGGGTCCTCCAACTTCGTAAGGCCATCACTCTCAAACCGTGAGGAGTTATGTGACGTTCCACATACCACCAGAAATGGAATGACATGTACTATCCATATAGAATATTATTATCTGCAAATATATCAAAACTAATACTATTATCCATCAAACAAACTTGGCTCCATTACCCAAACCTGGGTTCTCCAACTTCTTATGGAAATAAATCTCTAACCATGAGGAGTTATGTGACGTTCCACATACCAACGAAAATGGCATGACAATAAATATCCATCTAGGATAGTTTCACTGACAAATTCACCGACCTTCATCTCATTATTCCATAACTCTCTAACCATGAGGAGTTATGTGACGTTCCACATACCAACGGAAATGGGATGACAAGAACTATCCATATAGGATGGTTTCACTGACAAATTCACCGACCTTCATCTCATTATTCCACAAATAATCATGGGTTCTCTAACCATACTTCTAGGATAACTCAATTCACAAAACTCCTTCACGTGAGGGCTTTCACCACAAGGGGACCACTTTGGATTTCATCCTTTGTGTTATCGGTCTTTCTTCAAGGGTTGACATTAATGAAAACCAACCTTAATCAACAGTTTCAACATATTACATTATGCATGTACCCAAAAGGGAAAATTGTTACAGGATTTACAATTACATTATGCATATATCCGAGAAGGGAGTAGTTATAGAGGTAACACTTAAAGTTACCCTATGCATGTATCCGGAAAGGGAATAGATTACAAAGAAAATATTTTTACATTGTGCATGAATCCGAATAGGAGAAATTGTTACAGAAGTTACAGATTACATTATGCATAAAGAGAAAAAGCTATAGAGGCAATATTTTTCATTTTTCATGTAACCGAGCAAGAGAATTGTTACAAAATCAACATTTACAAAATTACAGTATATATAAATATAGAAAAGGAAATAGTTCCAGACTTAACTATTAAACAAAAATGTAGCATGCATGAAATCGAAAGGAATTCGTGTAGAATTTAAATAAAATGCAACATGCATGAATACAAGAGGAATTTGTTGTAGAGCTTAAACGAAATTCCTCATGCACGAAAGAGAGAGGAATCATTACAAATTTAATGAAAACCAATAACATATATTCGAAAGGAAACCAATACAATGATTGTGTATATTCTACAAGGGAAATACCCATGAAGAGAAACATAATCAAAATAATGATTGTATATAAATGTATGGAAACAATAACCAACGTATTACAAAGTATGAAGATGCATAAACAACATACTTCCATGAACAATATTACAATTTTATTTAGAATAATACTAGAATGCAGTGCCAAACTCGAAGCAAATAAAGGTTCGAACCTGAATACCTTTCTGCGGAAAGGTATTCTAGCATCTCCATGGTACCATATTCTGTCATACCTATACATCAAATAGTAACACAAGTTAGGATGAAACATAGAACCTTTTTAAAAACAACAGAAGTAATTACATAACTGGAATATCAACTTACTGTGGGTATACCGAGTAATCCGATATCTCTGTCGATCGCATCAAATTATAATGAATGTGCAGGGAGTCAAAAGGTTGGTGGGTACCCTCACAAACAAATACGCAGGGCCCATCATTAGTTTTTTACGCGAGAGAAAATATATCAATATTTATAAAGAAAACATTATTACAGAGTACAACTAGTAAGTAAATCGATTCTATGCGAAAACAAGATTTCTATTTAAACATGATTCCTATCTTGGATCAAATCTCATAGATGAACTAAATAGGTTCTTCAAACTATCAAATTCCATAGAAAAACACGTCAAGGGGTAAGAAAATTCGAACCAGGAAAAAACTAAAATAAAAGGTATATCGCAACCAGAATATAAACCATAAAATTGATTTAATAGACTTACACAACAAAGTAAGAAATCCGCCATGGAAAATATTGCAGAGATAGAGACGAAGACCTAACAGTTACCACCACAGTGAGATAAGGACTCAACTAAACGCAAATTACAAAGAAAATAGAAAAGAGGAGTCATTAAACCTTACCATATTCACGATGATGCAACCATAAGAAACCTGCCAACACTATGCACTCACATAGTGAAAAAACTCAATGCTATGAGAACCTCTCATAGAAAACACATAGCAAATAATCAAAACCATGAATTGTGAAATGAGCTAAACCAGGGAAAGGTAGGAAGGGTCAAGGCTTCAACCCAAAACCATAACAATTCAAACAAAAAATACCCTATGCGTGTACATCCTCAGGACAAACACAATGTAAATCTCATCTTGAGATGGTAACTACAAGTGGCACATGCAAATCAAAGGACATGCTGGATGAACGACAAGAATTTGGTGGAAGAATTTAATTATGGATGGCACTCATACAGGTTAAATGACCTCGTAGAACATTGTGACAACTCCGTGCATGGAAAATATTACCCATTTCATAATACGACCAAGTTAGTAATAACACATATCAAATCCCATATTAATGTTGTGTATTAAGCACCAACATCCAAATAAACCCAAACTTAATACATGTGAAAAGAAATGTATGGTGCAACAATGATACCATGGGTGATAATTCATACGAGGACGATTAGTAAAGATCGGGTAATACAAACACTATGATAACACAAAACTGGTATCAAGTATTAATGTTAACCATATGAAAGTTGGACAATTAATCATGCTAGACCTATATATATATATATCATCAAACTTATCCTCAAATTTGAAATAGGAGTAACTTTAGAATATAGAAACCTAGCATATATATATATATAGATTATCAAATTAATAAGTCTTATGAAAGACCTATATATATAAACTTATCCTCAAAGTTGAAACAGAAGTAACTTTAGAATATAGAAACCTAACATATATGTATATAGCTGATCAAATTAATAAGTTTTATGGAATAAGGCTTAGGATAACCTCGAAAAAGGTTGTTAAGAATGGATTTTCTCAAATCGCTATTAGTATAGAACAAATATAACTTAAATGGAGAGAAATTATGGAGGAGGGTATGAATGTTATAGTTGAATAAATGATTTAATAAAAGAAAAAATATTTTCATAATTTTAGGTCTGTGACATCTACTCTCGTTGTTCCTCCTTTGATGTGTATTTCCTCCGGGACTATAACTTACTTTGAACGGTACCCTACGATGAATGGATATGATCTATTGTCTCACCAGATCGACAGTCGAGATTAAATCCCACTCCCACACTGACCGAGGGTCTAGATCTAACTGTCACACCAAATCGATGGCCACGATCCTCCAAGGAAAAACAAGAGTTCACAAGGATCTATGGTAGATATTTGTTCTTGCCTCTACACCAATCAATGGTTCTGATCTTGTTGAAGAAATTGTTCTGATAGATCAACAGTCCACATTACCTCATAGGGGTTCAGTTTCGTCGACTTTGCATAAGTCCTGGAACTCAGTGGCTCCTAGCAATGATACCTTTGACAAAGGGTTGATATTTATTCTCCCATTCAAATCAACAATGGTAATTTCTCCCAAACCCTATGTCGATTCCTTGACTGGTTAACACCCAAATTAAGGACTTTGCCAATTCAGTAGTTCTTCCAGATTATTTATAAATTTTTACTAGGCCTCCATGTCTCTCTTGTTTTCTCCAAAGAACACTAAGGTTGTGCCTTTCACCATTTAATTCTAGGTTCTTGTCTCCTATAACCCTTCACTACAATATAAGAGGTTTCACAGAGAGTTAAGGTTGTCTTTTCATGTAGAGGTCTTCCTGAGACACTAGGTATTATGATACCTAACTCAAGTTTCCTTTATCCACTTCTTCTAGATGGGGTTTAAACCTTGCGCCCATTCCAAGACTTAGAGTCCTAGATTTCTCCACATCTAAAAGATAACTATGGATTAATCATTCATTTAAAAAAATGCACAGATCACGGAGATACTTATCTATTACAAATTATATCCAACCAAATGACTATGGGTATTCTCCTTTCCACCCAACCATATCCTATGCATTCTTAGTCACTTTGGTTGCAGGCCACCCTTGTTCCAAGCCATGATACCACCAGGGAATGTTTTGCACTCCCTCATGCATTCCCTTGAAATATATTTCTTCTTGTGATGCCCAAAGTCTCCTCCAATTCTTCTTGTATGCATATCTAAACTACACACTCTTTCCTTCATCCTTTGAGGCCATCCTTCTGGGATCCAAGCCATGACACCACCAGGGAATGTTTTGCACTCCCTCATGCATTCCCTTGAAATATATTTCTTCTTGTGATGCCCAAAGTCTCCTCCAATTCTTCTTGTATGCATATCTAAACTACACACTCTTTCCTTCATCCTTTGAGGCCATCCTTCTGGGAATTCCCATCTTGCACGCACTCGTGCATTATCTTTCCTATCTCCTCCTACATCTCATGCATGAAATATAGAAATTTCTCAACATGTCCCCTTCCTTCTGTTAGAACGAACTTGGGTCAACCTCAGGGGTGGTGGAATGGTACACTGGGTACCTTTGGCTAAAAAAATCCTACTAGTTCATCCAAGCCCTCCATGCTCCCATTCATTCGGGTGCTTGGTTTTTCAACCACTAGTCTTTTCTCATAAATCGATTCTTCCTTTGGATCAGGTTAAGGATTATTATTCCAAATCCAATATTTCAACAAGGGGGATTGGGTCATATTAGCATGATGAACCCCTCTTTATGTTCCCTCACTCTTTCCTTTAGTGGTATCATGTCCAGTACTCAAGACTTCACCCCCATAGTCAGTTGTTGGTAGTGATAATTAAACAATAATATATTTACATTGTTTTCATACCATGGCATGGAAATAATTAATCATGAATAATTACAATATGGGGGAAACATGGGTGTTACAATCCCTAATTACAATATGGGGGAAACATGGGTGTTACAATCCCCTCCCCCTTAAAAGAACATCATCCTCAGTGTTCTTTTCAACAACACCTACCTCACCATTAACTTTCAACTACTTCAAAAATGTTTTCTTCTTCTTGATCTGGTCCTTTCCTAGACTCTTTTCATTTAGAATATGCCTACAATAATTTCAAACAACAAGTATATTAAGTTCAATTCATAAACATTTTATTGTTGTCCATAACTCAAGGGGAAAATTTCATATATCAACACAACACTTATCTGTGTAGTTCATGGATTTGCATCCATATGGATGCCATGTTTACTTGACTCACTATATTTGATTGTCATCGCCATTGTGTGCATGATCTCAATAAATAGATGAAAAAATTTTAAAGACTCCACTGAGTCTTTCACATGAGCTATCAAAATCTCCTCTTCCTTACGGTCACTCGCCCTTGAGGCTCAGGCTCAGGCATCCCCTTCTCTTCTATATAGTCTGTCGGCTGATCCATCTTTCCTTCCAATTATTTATCACACAAGAAGAGTTCCATATACTTCGTTGAGTCTTACAATTGAAGCGTCTCCCAATATTTCTTTGTTGAGGCGTCTGTCTAGCTTGCTCTATCGAGGTGTCTATCTAGATTGCTCTATCAAAAGTGTCCCTTCGGCCCATGTTACCTCAACACAAAATTATTATGGCGATCATGACTTATCAAAAAGTTCTCTTGTCACAATAGTGGCCCTCTTCCATGATTTATTATTGACAACCACCATATGTCCTCCGTGGATAGATATTTTCAACTCACATGTGTTCCTATGAATACATGAATTTGTGAGATACCATTACCAACTTCAATCAAATTTGAAATATATTACCTATAGATTTTTTAACTCCACATTTTCATTTCATTTTCAAATATGTTCCATATTTGAACCATAGTTCACAAGCATGAAATTTCCTTCTCATAACAATTTGGCTCTTTACAACCAACATTCATTGGTCTTCCTCATGGTCTTACAATATTTCCATTTCCAATACCCTCTTTCCTGCAATTCAATCTTTTCATAGACAAACAAACTGTTAGTTTCTCATGCATATTTATTCTCATTGCAAATTTACAATGGCCTTACAAAATTTCTTAATTTGTGCAGTCTAACAATTGCATCATCTTTATTTAAAATAAAAGGAAACATCATTCCTTACATATCCATCATTTCAGCATACCAATCTTTTCCAAATGCAATTCAACATTAAATGAATTTAATCAATGTGTCAATGCCCATGGACACATTCACACACAATGCACCCTTTCATTGGTTTTAGATTATTACTTTCATGTTAGGCACTCTTTCCATGGTCTGTTGGAACTTAGCCAACCTTTCACCATAATGATTTTCTTTCCACATTCATTATTAAAACAAGGTTGTTCTTCGTTCTTTGAGTTGATCATAGTCTCAAACCATTACTCATGAAATTAAAAGTTTTACATGAATACCCTTAAGTGTTATTTCTTTACTAGTAACTAGGGTTATAACACTCATGGCCACCCAATACCATTGTTTAGCATCATTACAATCCAACAAATCATTGGAAGATCCTTCTTCCATAATGGGAAATCCATTACCTACCTTCTCATGCATCTCCCAAATCCAATCCAATCACCATGTTGTTTATGAGCACTTTTGTTCCCAATCATTCATGTTCGGTCAATGCATTCATGACATGTCATTCATGAATTTTATTGCAATGAACTTAATTCATCCTTGGCTACCAAAGATTCCTCTCTTTTTCCTTTACGTTCCTCTTCTTAAAATATACCGTGCTTGGGTATCAATGGCATACCACAACCACTTAAAATTATTTTTCATATTATTAAAATAATAAAATAGTTCAAGAGGGATTCTTACCCAATCATTTCATATCTTATACCACATAGATATGAGCATTGTTATACTTGTTTTGGTTCCTAGCCCCTTCTTTAACATCACCTCATCAATGGTGCTTCATGGGAACTCTCACGGTACCTTTCATAGTTTCTTTTATCAGCAACCCTCTTACATTTAACCTATACTTGAGACTATCCACCATTGGTTTCTTGTCCTTCTTCAACAACTCCAATCATTTCCTATACATAACATGCATTATCACATTCAGAACTATGTTAGTTGTCATGTAAATAACAATGCATGTGTTATAATATTTAATTCAACAAAACATTTTTAGATATGTCCTAGCATATATTTATGCACTTCACATTATACTTAATGTTTTCATTAATGTTTTGATAAGTGAATCAGACTCAATTTTCATTTGTTTCTACTGTCATACGACTATTAACATTCATGTGCCAAAACATTTACATTCCTCTGCATATTAGTTTCTCATTTCAGAGAAACATAATAGAAAACATGAAAGGAGATAAGGGACGCTTCCCTTTTTCCAAATCCTTCTACACAACTCGATACTTTTAGTCCAACTGATTTATTCCAAGGCCTCACTGTCTTTCCTTAACATGGCTCAATCAATCCTATTAATTTAAACATAATTATTATCTTACTTTCCTTTCACTATTTGTTCTTTTAAAACATACAAATCTGTCTCTTTATTTAGAGTTTTATAGTGAGAAAAGTATTAATCCTTTTTTTCCTTATTTGATTCTACTTGATAGTGGAATAATGGATTGATGCCTGATTTACTACTAGAAATGGAAATTAGGTGATATTGAAACAGGCCAAATCAATTCCAATCATCCAAGTAAACTGCGACCTAGATTATATAGTGTTCCTAAAATTTCCTAATAAATACGTAATGATCTGAGAGAAGGTGGTCTATCAGGTGCATTTGTGAGTCCAAAAGTCATTACCCTATATGTAGTGCAAACGATTGGTGGAAAAAGTTGTATTAAGCAGATCTTATGTACAGACCTTTACCAGGTTATATATGGATAATCCATATGTGAAGGAATCAAGGCCCGACTGATCAACATTGGTTCCGCTATACTTGATTAATCAAAGGTCCCATATTTAATCAATCAAAGGTAATGGTAAAGTAGCTCTAGCGTGCCATATTGACTCTCCATTTCACCACAAGAGCCGGATCCGGTTGTAAATTCCCTCCCTGTGACATGAACTGGATAACGCTTCATTAGTTCGGGCCCATGAAGAACTAATTTACCAATTGAAAGATGATCATATCCGAGATCATCACTTTATGAATTATGATGTCCTTGATTGTGACTTTATTATTCAAGTTGAAGGTACGACCATCTATTCAATCCCAATGTATGACCATTTGCAGGATTTGCAGATCGAAAAAAAAATAGAAAAATGTCCGGATGCTGAAAAGTTTTGACTGGGATCTCAACTCCTATTACTCGTAGACTCAACTAGAATCCTCACTTAGATGGAAGAGACCGGATCACAGACTAAGTGAATCTGTGAAAGTGGATTGGAATGAGGTGAAGCCTGAAGAGGTGAATAGGTCATATTTTACATGGATAGTGAAGTTGACCTATGACGTGAATTGCTCAGGCGGAATAGTGAGCCACCTGGCCACCCACATCGCAACAGAGGGGAACAAGAGCATATTATTATATTATAGAGGGATCTGTAGTATGGGTCATTCAACATTGAGTGGGAGGAATTATACTTATATACTCATTTTTGCACGCTTGGGAGGTTTCTATCCACTATATCGCGGTGAATTCTAGGGATTCTGATACCTGCTTGCTAGAATGTCCATTTTTGACATATTTAAGATCAGTTGGGGGTTGCTAAAGATTCAACAGGGGGTGATTCATTTTCACCTTCCTTTGGTAGTAGCATGGAAAGATTCAAAGTCAATAACATTCCATCATTTGGAAATGGGAATCAGTCGAGGTCTTTCTCACCTACCATTGTGTGCATGGTGCACCATGCATTATGAAGATCTACATAGGATTATAAACGGTATTGGGTATGGATATTTATCATGAAACTTTAGGTCTCCTCACACCTTCTTTACGTAATTGAAGAAAGTGGTTTGGAAATATGAACTTGAGAGATTTTCGGGACCGCCCATCATGCCATTGTACCATCGAAGTGATGTTCAAACACCACAGATAAGCAAGTGATCCAGGAAGTAGTCACAAAGCACTGGGTCAATCAGTAGTCCCCAGATTTTTCACTCACTATATGCACAATATCGGTTTGATTATATTCTATATGATAGATGTTATATGGTTTTTCATCCATTCTAATCCTAATGTGACAGAACCAAAGACCCGCATACAAAAAATAACAATTGAACTCCTGCGCAGAATTTGAACGTGATCATTTCATCATATATCGACCAAACTCGAATTCATAGGGTACAAAAGGAAGGAAGTCGCATTTGTTCAGTCATTTTCTGATTCCACTATAAATCAATTTCCATTATTACATTATAGGGGCTTGGCCAACTCATTACGACACGACCGCTAAGCAATCTATCCCTTTTGGGATTTTCCTACTATATTCTTTGAGAAATTTCAGCCAAGTTTCATCTTGACTTTCTATGGTAAATCAAAATGATACAACAACAAGATTTTGGTTCACCAGTGAACCAGTGTATTCTACACATTTTCTAATCAAATTGGTTAATCAAATTGGTTAACTTCATTTGCATGTTCCCTATGCATGCATTATATTTTATAATGTAATCCAAGATTCTTATATAAACATACCTTGCATGCATTATATTTTATAATGTAATCCAAGATTCTTATATAAACATACCTTGCATGCATTATCTTTTATAATGTAATCCAAGATTCTTATATAAACATACCTTACATCCCACTACCCAACTCTCAACAGTCATTAAGATTATAGCTATGCTCGCATGGCATAATTCATTACACAGTTCCTTGACCTAGGACTGTCTCAACATGCAACTCCTTAGTGCATATCCATATTTTCTTGAAATGATCTCAATCTCGAGTCATCCCGAGTCTCATAATTTCATAGGTTCATTCAATATTCCATAATGAGTGTAGGCATGCATTCTTATTATGCATTCATATTATACATGTACATATATTCCATCAACTTGCATTCACATATGCACATTATTTTTATCATTTTGTATTCAACTATTCTTTTATGCATTTAACCACATGCATTAGCATATTGTTTGTTTCCATTTACAATTTCAACATTGTTGGTTTAAATAATTTCTCCCACGATTTGTTCCTTATCATTTACATGAACAGTCTCAAAGGAACATTCATATTTCCACCTATTCATGACAAATCATCCTTGCTCCTTTACCGCTTCAACAATTTTTACTAGCATGTCCCGAAGAAATGAAACATATCCTCCTCAAGCTATTATTAAAAACAAAACAATCATCACTCTTGAAAACAGAGTTAGCCATGCATCCATGTTATTTATTCAATCTTGGAAAGTGAAATTATTGCCTTACATTTCACTTATTTATGCAATCATATCATATCTTTAGTATACAAATACTCATTCATCATACATGTACATCAATTGCACATTTTCATATCTATTTAGTCTTAATATCAGACTTCATACTGAACAACCTTATAACGTGTTCAATTCATGCACTCAAGCATATACAACATAGATAAATATTAAGCATGAAAGTTCACAACTTGCACCTTTTTCTATGTCATTCACACACATGGACATTTAAAACTCCCATTTCCTTCCTTCCAAAGATCTTACAACCATTCTTATGAAAGTTCTCATAGGAATACTCAACACTATACTTCCCTGTATGTTGACAGCTTACAATCATTCACATGGAAAGTCTCGCAAACATATTCATGATTATGTTTTCCTTTCTACATGACAACACCCAAGAAAGAAAACATTGTTGCATCAAATTCTATGCTAGTACTCCACAACCTAGAAATACAATATGGGAAATTGAAATAGTGCCCAAGGAAACAAGACAACCAATCTAGTTCCTCTTCATGCCTCAAACCATTCTTAGTCATCGGATCTCTGCAAAGGAAAATCTTTCCTAAATTCCCTCTTACTGCTAGCTAAGGATACCAAGCCATAATTATATAGCTACCATCCACCTTTGGATCCCAGTATGATGCATTGGTCATATAGAAATGATCCAACACTTTGTTAACCCAACTTTCATTAATCGTCTCAACCTTATCTTTATAAGGTCATATCGTCAACATTTTATGTATGTTGGTATTATCAGATCATTACAAGCCACGTGATAATAAGCCTACATGCATGTTAAATATTTTCGATATGCATTCCGACATATCCTTGTGTACCAATCATTCCACAAATGCCCTCAGTACATATGTATTTCAACTGCCTTCCTTTGCATTCATACACATAGACATGTCTTCATATACAATCTTCTTAACACAACCATGAGCTTATAAATTAGCTCATATGTTTACAACATTTCTCCTCCTTTATGAGGATTACCAACAGTCCAAGGAATCTTTCTCGTTTTCTTAACTAGATAAATCTAGCACCAAATTCCATTTATTACAGTTCAAGTAAGCAAATCTTACATGTTTTCCATTAGTTCTCTAATCATGAGGAATTATACATATATGCAGGGTTTAGTATTTTATAAAAGTAGTAATTGTTACTGCTAAAGATTCTATTAATCCATACTAATTTCCTTTAAACTCAAGGACATTTTCCATAAGGGTCTTAGTCCTTACATACACAGTCACCATTCTTGGGTCTCATGCAACTTTATAACATGGTTCATCCACCTTTGTAATTCACATCCAGGTCTTACTATTAATGCTTATCAACATATCCCATTCCTATAGGAGTAGTTATCATTCCAACAAAGAAACAATATGCCTTCTGCTGAAATCAACATGTATCTTTCTAGTGGAGGAGATTCCAAACAAAATTTCTAATTTGCAGTCCTCCTTCTCAAGGAGTTAGTGAAGATAAATAACAAACTTTGAGTGCAATTTTTTTTTCTAATAAGCTCATCTTAGCCTTGATATGCCATCCCTTTGTGAATGTTCTCTGTCCCATCTAGGCCTAGTGTTGTATCCTTCTCTGATACCACTTTGTAACAAACCCAACCCTCTAAGTACCCTATTATGGGATGGTGTATTAAAATTTCATTTTTTCTCAATCATCTCAATAAATCTTCTCAAAGGAAACATTTTCTTCTATTTGTCAAGAGCTTTCCAATGATTGTCACCATGCTCCAAACCGATATTAGGATCAAAAGTTATGGCTTCTCAAAGTTCTCCCATGCTCCAAACCGATATTAGGATCAAAAGTTATGGCTTCTCAAAGTTCTCCGGCCTCCATTGACCTAAGGGCACCTTACTGCCACATGGAATCCAAATGGTCTATTAATACTAGTGCTATTTGATGTGGCATTTTCCAATGAGAACATTAAGATCATGTGCCCAATCCCTTGATTTATCTTCATCGTTGTCAGGGTTTTACTCTCAAGGAGCCTCAAACACCCCAACACTAAAAGTTCTGACAATGATACTATATCAGGACTACACTAGATCCAACCATCCTTGGGTCGAGAATCTTGTGTATTTGGTTACATCGGTGATCCCAACTAAAATGGGGGTTATCGTCAACACCCTAACCAAAATGTTTGACATTGATTCATTAATCGAACCCATATTAGATCCGACGATCCTAACATCGATCATCCAATGAACCTAAGTGAGTCGATGAATCTAACATATGTGACTCTTAACTCTCCTCCCATCTGACGTTTCTCGATATGACGGTCAAGATTGAATCACCACCCTGTGTTGACCAACAGTCCATCTATTTCCTCCTCTCATCTTCATCGGTGTTTTGTAATAGATCCTAACATGTCCCCCCCTTGAACCTCGATGATATTGTGCCTGGATCAACAGTTTGGATCCACTAGTCCACATATCTAATGGTCAGAGAAATAAAACAAAGGCTCGTAGGATCTTCTCGTCTAATGGGACCCACCTTTCCTCATCGACTAATTACGTAGTGATACCTGTCACTGCTTTGACACACTGGCTACCATGATGGAACCCACATGTCATCATGATGTAATTTTTCTTCATCTACTCTTGGAATAATATCTCAACAATCAATAATGAATATCTCTCTCTCCCAACAACATATCAACGACTATCATCATTTCATCAATTCCTTTATCATCGTCAGAATTCTTGGACAACACATAGCCTTGCCAACCCTTCAAACTTTGATGAATATTCAAGATCTAACCGTGTCTAGATATATCCTTCCAACTTGGGGTCTACACTACAATGTATTTTGGTTCCTTCAGGGACCACTCATGTCTCTTCAACCATTCCATTCGTGATACCTGTCCCCCATATGGACACTCTAGTTGCCCAGTTGTCTTCATATGTGACCTTGGTACTTCATACCACCTGGGGTGATATGTAGCATACATAACTCAACACGAGGTTCTATCTCAAGGACCTCAAGTCACCTTGACATGTGGCACAATCTACGCTAGAAATGTGGCACCATCGCCACCTGACACGTATCATTTGTTTTCCTATGGATTCTCTCCAATAGGTGTCAAGTCATCATGACATGTGGCACAATACTTGCTTGACACATGGAAATATCAATGTCACCCTCTTAATCCCTTTGGTAGGAGGTCAATGGTCTATATCTCCTTTTGGATTTCCTCCAATCATGATAGATCAATGGTCCATATATCCTCTCAAAATTCCCCCATCCATTAAATATCAACAACCCATATCTGCTCTCAAAGTTCCTCCATCCATGAAAAATCAATGATCTAGATATGCTCTCGGAGTTCCTCCTTTGGAGTGCATTTTCTCTAGGACTGCAACTTACTTTGACAATACCTTGCAATGAATGACTAGGATATATTGTCTCACCAAATCAACAACTGAAATTAAATCCTTCTCCTACACTGACCAAGGGTCCATGTCTAGCCGTCGTGCTAAACAAATGGCCACGATCCTCTGAGATAAAACACAAGTTTATAGGGATCTATGGCAGATATTTTATCTCTCCTCTACATCAATCAATAGTTTTTATTTTCTTGATTCCTTGACTGGTTAATTACCATCTTAAGGACTTAGCCAATTCTAGAGTTCTTTCAGGTTATTTATAAAGGTTTACTAGGCCTCCATGGCTCTCTCCTTTACTCCAAAGAATACCAAGGTTGTCCATTTCACCATTTAAGTTGAGGTTCTCGTCTCCTATAACCCTTCACTACAATATAGGAGGTTTTATGGGAAGTTAAGGTTATTTGTTCACGTACAGGTCTTCCTAAGAAATTGGGTATTTTGATACCTAACTCAAGGTTCCTTTATCCACTTCTTCTAGTTGGGGTATAAACGCGATGACCATTCCAGGATTTAGAGTCCTGGATTGATCCACATCCAGTAGATAACTATGAATTTACTACCCTTTCTGAAGTTCTTGGGCCACTATCAATACTTCGAACTTATTATAGGTACACCACTATTCATTTTCACATACCTATAAATGGAACATGATTATATCCATGTAACAGAATTATACATTCATGTATACAATAAAAAAATCAACCATTCATTTACCAGATTGAATAGAGGACAAAGATACTTATCTGTTACAAATTATATCCATCGAACTGACTATGGGTTTTTTCCTTTCCACCCATCCATAGCTTCTTCATTCTCAGTCACTTTGGCTGCAAGCCACATCCATTCCAAGCCATGATATCACCATGGAATTTTCTACACTCCCTCGTGTATTCTCTCACAATATAATTCTTCATTCGATGCTCAAACTCTCCTCGAGTTCCTCCTATATGCATATCCAAACTACACACTCTTGCCTCCATCCTCTAAGGCCATCCTTCTTGGCATGCCCCTCTTGCACAAAATCCTGCACTACCTTTCTTATATCCTCCTGCGTCTCCTGCACAAAATCTGGAAAGTTATCAACCTGTCTGCTTCCTTTTTTCAGAAGGAACTTGGGTCAACCTTGGGCGTTGTGGAATGGTACACTAGGTACCTTTCGTTGAAATTTTACTACTGGCTCAGCCAATCCCTCCATGCTTCCATTCATTAGGGTGGTTGGTTTCTCAACCACTAGTCCTTTTCTCATTAACTGGATTTTCCTTGGGATCAGGTTAAGAATTATTATTCCAAATCAAATATTTCAGCAAGGAGGATTGGGTCATCTTAGAATGATGAACCCCTCTCTATGTTCCCTCACTCTTTCCTCTAGTGCTATTAGGGCCAGTACTCAAGGTTTCATGCCCACAATCATTTTTTGGTACTGAAAATTAAACAATAATACAATTATATTCTTTGCATTCTATGGGATGGAAATCATTAATCATGAATAATTACAAGATGGGGGAAATTGGGTTGTTACAACCTTCTTAAGAGATACTCCACCTCCATCAACAACCTATCCTAAAAAATGCTACTTGAAATCAATATGCGTAGTCTTGCTATGATAAGATGGATTGGTGGAGAATTGGATAACACTTTTACTATCACATAATATATACACATGGTCCGACACAATTTGAACCTCACTCAAAATTCCTTGTTACTAGATTTCCTCTTTGCATACATGTGAGAAAAAAATATATTCTTCCTCGGTAGGGGACAAAGAAATTATTTCTTGAATCTTTGAGATCCAATTAATGGATCCTCCTACAAAAGTAAAGAGGTAACCTTAAGTGGACCTCCTCTTGTCCAATTCACCTACAAAATCTAAATCAACATAACCATAGACTGTATGATTACAACCATCAAAAGTGATGCAATAATCACTTGTGCCTCTTAGATACCGAAGCACCCATTTCACTGCTACCCAATGTTCTCTACCTATATTTTCCATGTATCTATTGACAAAACCAACTACATATGAAATATCTAGTCTAGTACATACCATCCCATAGATTAACATACTACTAAATTGACATAAGATACACGAGACATATAATTATTTTCTTCTTTACTACTAGGACATAATTCTAAAGATATATTAAAATGGGAAGCCAAAGGGGACATTCATAGGTTTCCCAACATTCACACCAAACTTCATGAGTATTTTCTCCACATACTTCTGTTTTGATAACCAAAGGTTTCCATTTTTCCTATCTCTATGTATTTCCATTCACAAAATTCATTTTGTTGCTCCTAGATCCTTCGTATCAAAAGTCCTAGCCAGTTGAGCCTTTAACCTGTTGATCTCGACCATGCTTTTGCTTTCCACAAGCATATCCTCAACATATAACACCAAGATGATGAATATTCCATTGAAAACTTTGAAGTAAATACAATGATCATACTGACTTCTAGTAAAATTTTGTCTCACCATGAAGGAATCAAACTTTTTGTACCATTGCCTCAGACACTACTTCAGTCGATACAATGACTTATTGAGCTTGCGAACAAATATTCTCTTGTGATATTGAAAAAAACTGCCTGGTTGTTCCATATATATCTCCTCATCCAAATTTCCATATAAAAAGGTCATTTTATTATCTAACTTCTCCAACTCAATATTAGATAAAGGAAATAGTGCTAACATAGAATGAATGGAAACAAGCTTAACAATTGGTGAAAATATTTCATGGAAATCAATACCTTCCATTTGAGAATACCCTATTTTTAATAAGTCGATCTTTGTATTTTTCATTTTTACCATCAATACCCTTCTTTGATTTGTAAAACCACTTGCACCGAACCATTCTTTTTTCCTTAGGGAGTTATACTAGGTCTCATGTTTTTTTCTTCACTAAGTCATCCATTTTTTCTTCCATGGCTATTTTTCATTTTACACTTTTAACATCATCCATTTGTTCCTGATCACAAGAAGGTTCCCCATCATTAGTAATCAAATAAATATATGAAACATAATCTTCATACCTCTTGGGAGGATTCCTGTCCCATGTAGATCTCCTTGGGGCGAGGTGCAGTGTTTCCACATCTTATTCTTCTTTCTCCCTTGTTTTTTTAGATCGCCGACTCCAAAACTAAATTTCTTGATGTTGTGGTACTTGTTCCCATTTCACTTCAACTTCTACAACATCTGATTTTAGGAGAGGGGAATCATCAAACACTACATATCTTCTAATGATGAATTTGCAACTATCCCACAATCTATGTCCCTTAACTACATCATCATAACCAACAAAAACATACTTCTTTGACTTGGAGTCTAACTTTGAATGTTGATCTTTAGGAATATGTGCATAAAAATCACAACCAAATATTTTCAACTTTGAGTAATCACAAGGGTGACTGGTCCATACCTCTTTAGGAATTTTACACTCTATTGCAACTGATGGTGATTGGCTTACCATATAGAAAGCAATAGTGATTGTTTTTTCTCACAAATCTTGTTGTAAACTATCATTATTGAGCATGCTCCTTGATATCTTTAGAAGAGTCTTGTTAATGCGTTCTTCCCCGCTATTTTGCTAAGGAGTGTATACCATAGTTTTGTGCCTTCTCATCCCAATTTTGTTGCAATATTTCTCACATTCCAAGGATGTGAACTCACCTCCATTATCTGTTCTAAAACACTTGATTGGCCTGCCATTTCCCTTCTCAACCAAAACTCTAAATTGCTTAAATACATTAAACACATTAGTTTTTCTCTTTATAACATAGACCAACACCTTTCTAGAGTAATCATCTATAAATGTTACAAAGTATAATGATCCTCCAGAAGAAACTATAGGGGGTGGCCCCCACACATCTGAATTAATATAATCAAGAACATCTTTACTTATATGATTGTCTTTTTAACTTCTTCCTACACTGCTTCCCAAAAATACAATTTTTGTAGAAATTCAAATTCAAGTATTTCAAATCTGGAAGTAACTTGCAGTTCATGAATACCTTTAGCCCTTTCTTTCTCATATGACCTAGTTGTTTATGCAATACATAATTCGTTTCATCTTCTTCCTTTGATTCCACTATTTTTTCATTTACTTGAGTGATTCCTTCGAGTTTGTAAAGTTTTCAAATTTTTGTAGCCTTCATAACCACCAAGATGTGTTTTGACACTTTCATTGCTCCACCTTGATCTATAATCCTGTAACCTCCAGAATATGAAAATCCTAAAGAAATTAATTGTTGGATTATTGAGAGGAGGGGTGAATCAGTGATAGCGTAATTTTAATACTTTTTATTCAAATAATCCAAGTGTTATATCAATGTATAATTATTAT
This sequence comes from Picea abies, assembly GCA_900067695.1. Taxonomy (NCBI): domain Eukaryota; kingdom Viridiplantae; phylum Streptophyta; class Pinopsida; order Pinales; family Pinaceae; genus Picea; species Picea abies. The sequence goes on from CBVK0100485736.1 coordinate 18,129, forward strand.
CCAATAATGAGAAATAAGAAATGAACAATCACACACATACACAGTACACCAATTGTTATAACCCTAATTTGCACTAGACATACTTACCTGACATCAGGCCATCTCATA
>CBVK0100485737.1:0-18235 GCA_900067695.1 Picea abies
AAATCTCAAAGCCACTCTAACCAAGCCAAAGCTAACAAAGCTCAAGAACCAACAAAGCTAACTTTCTCCATGAGAACTCCTCTCCTTTTATAAGTTGAAGAGGATAAGGTGAGGAGGTTAGGATGATCCCACTAAATCATGAAAGCGAGTAAGATCCAAACCATTCGGAAGCCACCTCACCATAGAAGTTTCTCCTTCTAGAAGATTCGAGAAAACACTCATTTTTCCCATGTGTAGGCATTCTCGCACCCTAGCTATAGAGCAACCTGCGAACATCTCGCACCCTAGCTATAGTGCAACCTACAAGAATGGGTCATTCTCACACCCTGCCTATATAGCAACATGCAAACTTCCTTTTTTTATAAGGTTTTTACATAGGAAAATGTAACTTCTTTTCTCAGGAAAAGTTCTTCTCCCTTCTCTCTTTAGGAACTCAGTCCACTGACCCCTCTGAAGGCAACATATAGGTTTACATCATTAACGATCATAGGGATGATGAAAATAATGTGTAACAGGGATCTCAGAATTCCAACACCGAAGAACTAGAGTAGATGATCATGAGTCTAAAAGTTCAAATAGAAGAAGACAAAAGAATTGAGGAAATTATTAGAAGTCAGTTGGAAGAAAATGAGAAGAAGATCAAAAGCTTTGAAGCATAAGTAGTCTCTTTAAGGAAAGATATTTAGAAGAAACATATGCATCAAAAGAGCACCAGAATATATTGGATCAAATCATCAACAGTCAAAGATCATCAGATGATAGGTCTAGACTAGGATACAATCAAGTAAAAAATGAGAAAGGGTTGAGCTCCAAGACAACAAAACAGGAAGAAAAACAAAAAATTTATGCAAAGATTGTCAAAGATTCAATCAAGATGGAAGAATACAAGTTCCCAAAGAAGAATATTGCATAAATAAAGAAGACTGAAGAAGAAAAATCCAGAGGGAGTGCATAAAAAAGAAGATCATCTATTCCCATCTTTAAAAGATTATTTTATGGTCATTGTTTTAATTGTGCTAATTTTGGACATAAAGTTGTAAACTGCAGAGCCTATGCTAAGAACAAAAGCAACTATGCAGGTTACTTAAATAATGGTTATCCCATAAAATCGTATGAAGCATATAGTAGAAACCAAAACAATTTTGGTTCATTAAGAAATGAAGTAGAATGCCACAACTATGGACATATAGCTCGTTATTGTAGAAGCATGATGGATACATCTATGAGAGAAAACACTGATACCAGATATAAGAAGATTTGGAAAAGAAAACAAGAATAGGTAAAAGAATAATAAATGAATGAAGGACACCCATAAGTCATACTCTCAGGATTTGCGGCAGTACAAGATCAGGATAAATCTACAAGCAAAAAGGAAGATGTCACATATAGGAGGTTTAGAGAAGAAATGAAAAACAAGAAGAACAAGTGAATGAAAACTAGGTCCCAGAGATCATACTCACAAGATTTGCAACAACACAAAATCATGATGAATCGAGAGGCAAAGATAAAGATGTCAGATTTTAGGAAGAGGATGAAAAGGAAAATAATGAAGAGAAATATATATATTTTTAAATAAACTGGGAGATAATATATTAAAAAGGGGCAGCCAAGGATTTCTTGTGATACAAAAATTACATACGAGTTTTGGTTGTATGCCATTGCTTGATTATTTTGAACATTGTTGGCCTTGAGCAGTTTGTGTCTTTCCTGCAATTACAATTCCCTTCTAAACAATTGGTATTTACAGTATCTATACAATAAAAAACCCTTGATATACAAGTGCTTCTAAAAAACATTAAGGAGGAGGAAATACATTTGCAAGAGGGCCGTCAATTTCTTGAATTTCTGTTGACTAGTACTTGTTAATTTGGGGCCGCACCTGTTCTGGAGTGTTATGAAGAGCTTCATTTTCTTCATGGATTTCCATCAGGTCCACTGCCTGCTGGGGAAAAACAATTTATGATTGGTTCTGAGAATTATTCCAGTGTCCTGGGAAATGGTACGATAGATTCTCGATGGTGGAGCCTCGCATGACCCTTTTTGTTCCTTGTGGCAACCTTGTCGCCAGGTTGGCCTGCTCGTTTGCCCACTTGTTTTTTTCCCGTTTAATGTGCATGAAGGAGGCAGACTGTAATTATGTAAGGGAGGATCTAATCTTTTTCCATATTGCATCTAGTTTGATATTTCTTGGCAAGGATCCGGTTATCATGCTTCTTATGGTGATCAAAGAATCTCATACTATAACTAGATTGGTAATGCCAAATTATACTGCTATTTGAACTCCTTTCAACAAGGCAAGATGTTCCGCTTGATTTTTTGAGGCATGTCCTATGATCCAAGCAAACCTTGTTGCTATCAATCCTCTGGGTTTGAGCAAGACCCCTCCCTCTTTTGCTACTCCCGGATTTCCTTTGGAAGCGTCGTTAAATAAGAGTACATGGGAGTTTTGGGAGGTTAACCATTCTTGGAACTTTGCTGGAGGGACATAGAGTTTCCAGTTTGATCTGCGAGGCTGAGAGTGAGATATGGAATAGTGAATTTCCAAGTGGTTTATCCATTGTGTTTCCTGTGTGTCCAGCTGAGCAACAATTGAGGTTGATATTTTTCTTGAATTTAAATACTCAGGGAATTGAGCTCTTATGGATTTGATGGTTTTTTTTAATCCGAGACTTCTTTCGAAAAAAAAAATTTGTTTTGTGCCAGCCAGACCTTCCAACATATGTATTTGGGGAGAGAGGACCCGATTCTTTTGAGGATCGGTTTGTTGTAGAAGGACTTGTTATAGTAGGAGATCCAGTTACCTAGAAGGTCTGAGATTTTCCCTGGCCAATTGACTCAGTGAAAGAGGTTTTGCAAAGTCCCCAGCCAGAATTTTTTGGAGAAATCACATTCTAGAAATAGGTGGGCCATTGTCTCCGAATGATTTTTGCAAAGGATGCATTGGGATGGTCCCAAAATTCCACGCTTATTCAAATTTTCAATGGTAAGGATTTTCCCCTGATGCAGAATCCAGCAGAAGATGTTGAGTTTTGGGGGGCTATACTGGTGCCAAATACACTTGGACTAATTTTCTTTAATTGGGTTACGTCCATGCATTAGAAGAGTTTCATAGCCTTTTTCCACCATATATCCTTGATCCCCCCATCCCCTTTCGTCAGAATCAAGCAAATGATGCAGGGATATAACTTTTAGATCTTTCAAGAGGGAGTCGTCTTGATTTCTCAGCTCGTGTGGGGGGTCCCCTAAGATCCAACTTACGTATTTTCCAGTTGTACTCCACTTTGAGATATCATACAACGTGTTTTTATGATTTGCTGAGAGCCATTCCCGGAGCTGAATCTTACTATCGTTTGTCTCGAGAGCAGGATTGTTGAGGATTTTGTCCTCCCAAATCCTTATTTGTTTCCCGTTTCCAGGAATCCAGTGAAGATGGCTTCAAATTAGGGGCAGCGAGACTGAAAGAATATTCCATATGGGAGATCTCATCAGATGCTCTAGATGCCTGTCAATTCCTCTCAAGCAATCTTGATGGAAGTATTTGTTGACCAACGCTCTTTTCCACCATGTGTATTTTCCTGTAAGCATTCTCCATAGCAGTTTGGCACCTAGCTCCAAGTTTACTAGTGTTGGGTCTCTTATTCCCATCCCCCCATATGATTTGGGATCTCTTACCACCTTCCATTTGACCAGATGATAACACTTTCTATTGGTTTTTCCTCCTTCCCAGAGGAACTTTCTAATCAATTGTGCCAATTTTGACTTGATCGAGGCATGAGCTAGGAGGGAGGAAAACTGAAAGATGGGGAATGCAGATAGCATAGATTTAATTAGAACTAGTCTACCCATCGGGTTCAACCACTAGGATCCCCATTGATCCATTTTGGCCTTTATTTTAGATGTTATAATTAGCCAATCGTCCGTTGGAACTGAGGAGAGGCAGATCGGGATTCCAAGATACTTGAAAGATCTCCAGTTAATTGCTATCGAAAATTGAAGAATGTTCGCTATATTTGCTAAAATTTGAGCTTTGGTATTCCAGGCATAGATGTAGCATTTCCCAGAGTTCACCACGCCCCCTGAAGCTTCTAGAAATTGATCCAAAATTATTTTGAATCTTCTGGCATGATTTTGGAGGCTCCTCCCATCAGAAGGGTGTTGCCCTCGAACTAGGCATGGTTGATTCTTCTAACCCATGTGGTGATTATTAAACCCATAATGTTTTTCTGTTGTCTTTCCTGATCCAATCTTCATCCCAAAACCTCAGCCAAGAGGATGAAGAGACATGGTGAAAGAGGGCACCGTTGTCTAAGTCTTTTGGATGCTTTAAAAAATGAGCAAGGGTGCCCATTGACCAAAGGAGATATCCATGGGTAGCCTATGCAGGATTGAATCCAACTGAGGAAAGAGGGATGAAACACATACTTTCTGAGTACTTGAAAGAGGAACCCGTGGTTGACCCTATCAAAGGCGTTTTCCATATCCAACTTAATTACCATGCCCCTTTCCCCTATTATCTTACTTGAGTGGAAAACTTCTTGAACTAAAATGATGTTATCTCATATTTGTCTTTTGGGGATGAAGCCGCCCTGGCTAGGGGAGATGAGTTTTGGAAGAAGGGATTAGATTATGTTCACTATGATTTTTGTATTAATTTTGTAGGAAACATTGTACAGGGAGATGGGCCAGAACCTTGAAAAAGTCCCTGCATTTTTCTCTTTGGGAATTAGAGATAAGAAGGTAGAATTTGTGCCCGCCCCCATTCTGGTTGATCTTTGGATGTATTGGATCATTCTTATCAGGTCATATTTAATGGTGCACTAGAAATTTTGGTAAAAATGAGCCCATAAACCATCGGGTCTTGGAGCTTTATCAGGGTGGAGATGTTTGATAACGTTCCATATTTCTTCCTCAATTACTTTCTGCATTAGAATCTCATTCTCCTCTTCCTTTATCATCTTAGGGATGTTGGAGAGCGCCTCCTCCCTGACATTTTCATTATTTACTTCTTTTTCTTTATACAGATCAACAAAGAATGAAACGACTACCTTTTTAATGTCTTCAAAAGAAGAGCAGGGATTCCCTCTGGAGTCTGCAATCTTGGAGATTGTATTGGTTCCCTTTCTGACCAGGAATTGCTTGTGAAAGAAGGAAGAGTTCTAATCACTAGCAGTGAGCCAATGTGCCCTGGATTTTGGTCTCCAAGATTCTTCTTCTCTTATCATAGTAGCTTGGAGGCAGATTTTCAGTTGATATTCCTCAACCAGTAGATTGGGAGTGACATGCTCTATTTCAATTTTATCCATGACTGTAGCCATATGCAATTTTGTGTTCTGAATTTCCACTTTTGGAACTTTGAAGGTGGATTTGACCCATTCCTGAATATCTCTTTTAAGTCTGATGAGATTTTGTTCTCATATGAACACAGGGGATCCTTGCACCCATTAGGACCAAGATGTGGAGATAAGGGATATGAAATTGGGGGCATCCAATCAAATCAGATTAAATCGAAAGGGGATCGGGCCTAGGTCTGGAAAAAGTGAAAAGGATAACAGGATAGGCCGATGGTCAGGGCTGGCCCAGGGTAAAATTTCAGAGGTGATACGAGTGGAGTCCATGAGGAGGGAGCTGCTTATGAGGAATCAGTCAAGTCTAGCCGCGATATGCCCAAGACCCGTCCTGCGATTAGACTTGGTAAAACTACCACCACCAAGCTTCTGATTGATGAGATCGTAGGTGGAAATCAGATCTTATAACTGTTCCCTTCTTGGGTCCCTCACCAACAACCCCCCCTTCTTTTCCCAGGGGTAAAGAGTAGTGTTTAAATCTCCTGCTAAATGATTTTGTTGTTGTATTCCACTTTTAATATATTAAACAAGGACCTCCAATAGTATATTTTTCTTGATGTAGATTAAAAACATAAACATTTATTATGGAGTAAGATTTACCTGAGCTGTTATTCCCCAACTTGGTCAGAAGCTAGTGTTGAGATTGTTGGCAATCTAGCAAAGTAAAAAATCTCTGATTCCATAAGGTGCATATGCCTCCAAAATCCCCTCTGGAACTTATTTCTCTGCTTGCGCTTGTCTTCAATAAGAGTTTATTTTCTTAGAGGATAGAGTCCTCACTTAGTTTAGTCTCATGGAGCAGTAAAACTTGAGGGGAGGAGGAGAATATCATATGACGAGTTGAGTCTTTTTTTTCCTTGGCGCGTAATCCCCTGCAGTTCTAGAAGACTAGATTCATTATTTGCTAGAATATTTTTGCGCCCCCCCCTTTAGAGGTCACATGGTAGTTGTCCCCTCTTGTTCCTTTGTGATATTTGCCGAAGGAGGAGTCTAGGGTGGATTAGAGTCCTAGTTCTTTTTCCTTGTCAACTGTTTCTTCCCTCTTTCTCCAACCTGATTTTATTCCTAGTTTTTTTGTGTAGGATATTGAGTTGGGGTCTTGTCCTGGTTCTCTGTTTGAATCTCCTTGAGATTCTTCTTCCAGGATTATAGGGATGCTAGTTTTTTTCTTCGTGCTTTGCCTTGCCTGGGTTTTTTTTCCTTTTCCTGAAGTCGGAGTAATCTGAGCACTCGATGGGATTTGAAATTATTCTATTGGTGAGGAGGTAGCCACTTCATCTATTCGAATTTCTTGAGGATCTCCTTCTTCCTCTGGCATAGAGAGCATGACATATCGATTCATACTTTCTTGTGGGGATTTTCCACTTGCTACCTTGGTTGGGCTTGTTGAGGGTCATGTCCCCATTGTATCTAAGGGAGGGGGGCTATTGTTGTTTGTTAGATCCTCGATGCCTCTTCTGGGACTCCCATTGTTCAAGTTATTCTTGGCCTTGTGAGCTAGAGGGGGTTTTGGGGCATATTTTTGAAAAATGACCGTATTCATGGCACATTCTACACTTAAAAGGGAGTTGTTCATAGTCTACTTACTGAACGAAAGACCAGTTGTCAAGAGTTAGCTATATTTCTTTTGGGAGACCCTTTTCTAGGTTGACTTTGACACAAATTCTCATGCAGGAATGCATACCATCTCTTGGTTCAACACGGTCAATATATCTTCCAAGGGTATTTTCTATGCTCTTGATTGTTTCATTGTTCCAACACTGAAATGACAAGAAGGGGAGACAGACCCAGACAGGGACAACCGATGGAATTTCATTCTCAAGGCTGAAGTCTGAAGACCAGCTATTAAGATACAGGCCCCAAGCTAGTCTAGAAAAAAATGTAGAGGAATATTACTCTGCATTAGAGCGGATATTTTTATGAGCCATCCAACTTGGAGACTCCTAGGTAATTTGAATATTGAACAAGGGGAGTCTATGCATCAACTGTTACATTTCATAGATCTATCCTTCAAATAGCATAAAGTGTTTTAGAGTAGTGTTATAGATGTTTGATTCAGAGTGGTTTGATGACAGGTGGATCATAATTGTGGATAGTTGAGTAGCAAAGTCATGGACATTATGGGTCGCATGGACAAGGAAGGATTCATAAGACACTTGAATGGATTGGCTAGATATATTTCAGTGGATGAGAGCATGAGTTCATGACATATTGGTTCAAAGACTAACTTAGAGATAGTTGGATGTTTTTTATAATGAAATATTTGAATGCTTAAACTTTGAGTGCTTTTAGATATGTCAATGATTTACAAGAGAAACCACCAATGGAAAAAAAATCCAAAAGGAAGCAGGTACATGAAGACCTACGTTTGATCTGCACAACATCTTGCAGAGAATTAAAGGAGAGATAAATAGTCAAAGAAGAGATCATAAGAGTGAAGATAGGGAGAGAAACCCCAAGGAAAGTTCAAACAAGGGAGCATCCCCAAGGAAAGCTCAAATAGGGGGAGCATCCCTAGAGAGAGAGTTACCCTTTTTCCTAGGATGTCAAAGGGGGAGTGAAGAACATAGGCACAAAGACAAGGGGAGAAACGCCAAGGAAGATACCCTTTCCCATTGATGTCAAAGGGGGAGAGATAGAAACAATGACGAAGAGAGACAATCACATGGGGATCATGAACATGGTGTTGCCATCAATTCCAAAGGGGGAGATTGTTGGACAATTGGTTTGGACAGTTGATTTTAATTGATGTCAACCCTTCAAGAGTGATCTTAGAGATTCATGTCAACCCTTTGAGAAGTTTGGAAGCCCTAAGGATGTGGACAAGATAATTGGACAGTTGGTTGTCATGTTAGAGATCTACCATTGATATTGACACATTCATGTCAGTATGCACTTGTTATGGTACAGGTGTTGATGTGCATGGTTTGGCACATGGTATGGTACATGAATAAAGACATGAAGGCCAATATACTTAAAGGTAAGACTATCAGAGATGGATAGTACATATCATGCCATTTCCGATGATATATGGTACGCCACGTAGTTCCTCACGGTTGAGGAGATACGGCTCTGTGAAATTGGTGGACCCTCAAGAATATTCTAGAAGCCTATAGAAGGTCATCAAGAAGCTTGACCAGTCAAAGTGGTTGCAATAAGGGATTAATTATTGAAAAATTAATTGTTGAGAATACTTGTTGAAAGGTTAATTAATTGTCAAAAAATATTAATTAATTATTGCATGGATAATTAATTATTAAGATTGGTTGTCATTGATGTCAACTCTTGAACAAAGTTGCAAGTCGAAGTAAAGTGGAAGTAAACAAAAGATAATTAATTATTGCAGGGATAATTAATTATTGCATGAATAATCAATTATTGGAGGGATAATTAATTATTACAGGGAAAATTAAAGTGGGAGTAAACAAAATATAATAGGTTGCATGTGAATTGCATTCTATCATGAGTTGCAAGTCATTAAGATATTTCTCTTTATAACACATAGAAGAGTCCATTGAAAACTAATTCTGTGTATTCATCTTTGAGAATACATGCTGGAGATTTGAGGAAGTGAGTCAAAGACAAAGAAGTTAAGTGAAGTAAGAAGTTTTCAGGTGTTGAGAGCACGAAGAAGGGGTTTCATACATGAATCCATTGAGTATATCGACGAGTTTCAGGAGGAAAAGCACAAACATCCGCGACCTACAGGGAGGGAAAGCACATATACCTGCGGGCATACAATACACATAGTCACAGACCTGTGAGGAAAAGTTGTGGAAGATCAGGGATCTAAAAGCTCAGGTCAACTATAGTCTGAAGGTATTTCTTCATGTGTGGGTTAGGGAGTTATTTTGAATAAATCAGGAATAGGTATGTCTTGGTAATTCATAAGTTGTTGATTTAGAGAATTCTCTTATGGATTTTGGCATGAGGAATAAGTAGTTGTAGTTTTGATGATATATCGATATCAGAAGTAGCAACAACAGAGGTATCGTAAGCAACAATAACAACAGGTTATCAGTTACAGTAGCATAGGTAGTGACAAGGTTGTTTATAGTTATACGTCAGGTTGATTGGACGGGTCAAGGAAAGGGGGTTGTAGCCTCTTTCTATTTGGAGCCATAAAATTAGGGAGTTGGAGCCTCTAGGTTGCAACCTACAAATAGGGGGTTGGAGCCTCCTTCCAGTTGTAGCTGGAGAAATAGGAAGTTGGTGCTTCCAATGAATGTACCCTTTGACAAATAAGAAAATCATTCCATGGTTTTTTCCCGCATTAGGCTTCCACCTAAAACTTTGGTGTATTTTGTTTATGTGTTGTTTATGCATTGATTTATGGTATTGATATTATATTGAATGTTGATTGAATATCATTGAAGATTTATATTGTGGTTAAAGAAAGAAATTACTAATACTGATTCAACCCCCCCTCTCAGTATTCCAATAGTCTCCATAGTGGTTGAAGTCATATCTCTATTATTATGTTCAGTTTCTAATTTTTAGGAGCTTGTCTCCATATTCATTGAAGTCATTTTTCTTGATGTATAGCTATATAATCTTAATTTTTATTATTATTAATACAAGGCGTTCAAAGATTTTTATTTCACACCTATGGTGTTGAACTCGGCTTGAGTGGGATTTTTCCACATCATAGGATGACCTCTTGTGACAACTTGATCACCAGTAATAGGTTGGATTGTTAGCCTAACTCTCACCTTATGACTTGTAGTCACAGGAAGGAAGTGACGTTTTTGATCATGTTGTATCCTCTATTCCTTTGTTGAATAAAATTAGTAATGTTGAGATAAATTAGGCCGAGTACAAATTTAATCATCGCTCCATCATGGTAAATTTAAATATAGGTATGACCCTTGAGGAAGCTATTGTGCACAATATGGGCAATGAATTTGTCTTTGACATTAGAAAAGATTCATATTTTCTCAAGGATTTACAATAGTTTCTCAATTATGATGTGAAAATGTCACAACTGAGGATTTATATGAAAAATTCACTTCAAGTCTATCATCATACTTATAAAAGTGTTTTCGAAAATTGTGTATCAAAGGAAAACAACCAAACCCATGGTATGACCTAGAATGTAAAATTTCAAGAAGAGATATTGGAAACACATCTGATGAGACTATTAGAGACAGATTAAATGTTTTTTTTTGTAAGTAAGAATTTGTATTACCTTCTATTGCTTAAAAATATTACATCCAGGGCCTTTGAGTACTTTGGATGCCAAAAAAATGGAAACCATCCCAAGTCCCTACATCATCCAAAAAAATAATCAGCGCCATAAGGGTCCAGAAAAGAGATTCCAGATGTTTCATGACAATTCTAATGAAGTAACAAGCTTTGAAAAACAAAAAAAAACTAAAAGTAAAGACTACAGGGTTATGGTGATCACCCTGGCTAACTGAATTGTGATCCTTTCCTCCTGTGAGGCTATCCTTTTGGCACAACTCAAGAAGAATGGGCATGTTCAGGAAGGTCACACCCTGAGATGGCATGCCATGATTGGGTTGGAGAAACAACAAACACGAGCACAGGGAAAGTAGAAGGGAGAGATTATTTTCCAATTGCTCCATCTTAAATCTAAGGTCTATAACCTCCCCTTGAACCTCAAAGATAAGATTTAACTGGTTCTCTATCAAGCGAACTTCCTAGGATGTTTCCCTTGAATGGTCATCCACCGATGGGATTTTCAAAGGTTGAGAGGAAGGGTTTCTCTTCCCCGAGACCCCTCTAGTGTGGCCACAATGAGCTTGAATACCCCCAATAAGCACATTGTTTTCATCTAACCACTCCACTTGACATCCCCAAACCAAGGTGTCCTTCGATTCAGGCTGCGTGAATGACCCAACCAACTGGGTGTTCGGTTCTCCACACGTCTCAATATATTGAACTGACAAAATAATGTTTTCCTGATCCACATTCTTAGCTAAAGGGGTTTGGCCGATATGTTGCATTGTCGTCCTATAGAGAGTCCCCCACCCTCATTTGAATCAGCCTCGTTCCCTGACCCACAACATGGAGAGAGGAAATGAGACAATGCTACCAATAAGAGAAACCTCCAATACTTCTTCCAACCTCTAGTAGATCCAGAATAAGTGGAGCCACATGGGTGAACCAACAATATTAAACCTTGTTTCATATATTTCCTGCATCATGTTAATACCGTCAATATTCAGTTGTGGATCAACCAAATTAACTCTACAATTACTTTCCTTCTTGTTGGTGGTACCTTGAAGTAATGCCATGGATCGTCTCACATGCTTAGACTAGCGGAGCATCTTAATGCTTATGCCTTTATGGTGGTAGGAAGAGATATCCACGCGAATGCCTTGAGAGTGGAGCCGCTAGATGGTTAGACGCTCTTTCACCATGTTGTCACATATAAATTGTGGCATGACACCCCATCCAAGGATAGAAAGATAAAATGTTATAAGCTCTTAATAAAAAATAAAAATGTCATATATAACTAAAAATCAAGAGAGACTTATGGATTTATGTGAAAGAGAGACTAACATATTTTGTGTTAACATCATCCATATAAAAGTTAAATAATTGACTAATATTAACATAAATAATTAGAACTACTACCTTAACAAACTTTGTGTTTCCTCTCAAGTCTTTGAGGACACCCATGCCACTCATCATTGTACTAGGTTTTCTCAACTAAGGATATAAAATCTTGCATTAAGTACCTTGCTAATGGAAAAGCTAAATATATTGAAGGATACCAAACCAAGATCTTAAATCTTGCAAGTATGATCGCGACAACTCATAATATTAAGAATCTGTTCAATCATTTTTTTCCAAGATTTTTTTTGTATATATTTTATTTCAATTGAAATCAAAATATATATCACATTCCACTCGCCAAGAGCTATCTCATGCCAAGAAGGCCAATCAAGGTACCAAAAACCTTCACATGTAAAACATACATATCAAATAATACCTATAATGTCCTGTACATTTCAGGCCTGCAGGTACAACCTTGCCCAAAATATCTTTTCAATCAACTTTGTCATGCAAGGCTTCCCTAAAAATGGCTCGAAAGTTTAATTCTCTATTTTTTCAAATATAGAAACTAGGATGACTCATCCAATTATAAAACTATCATTATTACCCTCACTTAGAAAAAATATTTGGACTTATTCTTGAAAGAAAAACTTGTCAATGATTTGAGGATAATAATAAAAAGGGTTAAAGGACATGAAGGATTTATGAATCAACATGATATAACCAATCACTTTGTGAACCTTGGAGTTATTTGAGGATTTTATAGACAAAAATGAGATCTTGTGTGGTATTTCTTTGATTTTAGAAAAGTATTCAACATTGTAACAAGAGCAAAGCGATGGAAAAGACTTGAAGAAATCGTTATCCCTTTTGAGCTTACAATGTTGTGATTAGGCTCAACAAAAAAGATGTTACTAAGATGGAATGTAATAATGGGTAGTTAATGTATATTAATGTAATAATGGTCTTACGAAAGGTGACCCCTTTCTCCCATCCTTTTTGGCATCTATATCCCTAAAATTGTGCAATGTTTATAAGAGGAGGGGTGCATTGGTATTAACACAATGAGACTCATTGTTGTCCTTATCTTATGCATTGATGATATTGTCCTCCTTGCAAAAACTATCAAATATCTTCACAAGTAACTCAAATTTATCCAACAATTCTACAAAAATTATGAGCTTACCATTAATATCTATAAAACCAAGATTACGATAATTAAATATAAGAAAATACTTTATCCTCTAGATTTGCATGGTGACAACAACCCCGAAGAGGTTCCATTTGAATTGGAATCACAATGTGAAGAATAGAACCATTGGTGGTTGGAAAGATTATTGCAATCTTGAAACAAAAAGTAGAAATGATAAGCTCTAAGATTGGAATGAGATTTTTTTTTTTTTCAATACTTCAACTATCCCAATTATTATTTACAGTTGTGAAGTTTGGGTCTAAAACTGATCCAGATTTATGAGCAGAATGACATGAAAACATAGATCTATAATATTAACACATAGATACAGTGAATAATAACAAAGATACAAAAAAACTTGACTTCTATTAAATAAGAAATATGTTGAAACTATTAAATGGATATTGAAACAAGCTTGCTAGAATGGTGGCAACTTATCTATGAGAAGAGAAGTGACGTCTATGCTCATTCACAAGAAGATGAGTAAAATGAGGCTCCAAAATCCTTTTTACATAAAACATGAATTCCAAAACCCTATACATCCAAAAACTTAACCCTAGGAGATGAAGCGCCAAAAGTCATGTGGGCCCCATTGGGGTAAGTTGTTACATCAACTTCTTGGGGTCGTAACTTTTGCATACAATCTTTGTTTTAGGCGCATGATAGCTCATTGGAAAGGTATATTTGAGGACTACATATTGTGTCACCACACTCCAACCTTGTTAAAAATGTGACTGTGGTGGGCCAAAAAAATGTTGTTTAGGGCCTCAAAACAATCCCAGAATTTTTGGACCCGAAAAGCTAGGAAAAAACTACCAAGATGAAAAATGAAACTGCCAAGATGAAATATGTATGTGAGCTAGTTGGAATAGGTGGGTAGCCAACGATATCCACCTGGATCAATACTCCCCTCTTAGGAAGCAATATTCTTCATTTCGTTGAGCTACCCCATCAAATGAGGAAATTTCTGCTGAATTTCGCCATGGGTGAGCCACTTGCCTTGGCACAGGAGTTGCTCTGCTTTGACAACATGATAAAGATGAATATTTTGTTGGTAAGTTCCCTTGACATGTGTGTCCAAGATATGATCAGTGGATGTTTTTTCCATGCAGTCATGGTTGATCTTTGTTGGTGTCAACTGTTCTTCTACGTCTGAGGTGTGCAATAATGGTGGAAAGTATGGCCGAAGGAGGTCCACATTAAACACTGGGTGCAAGCCAAGGAAGGGGGGAATGTTGAGATCAAAAGCATTGTCACCCACAACCTTAGTGATGGTATAAGGTCCATAGAAGAGTGGATGAAGCTTTCGATGCGGTTCGATAAGGCATTATTTCTGCAAGTGCAACCAAACTTTATCTCCCACCTGCAACTTGTGTGACACCCGGTGTTGATCATGGCGCTGCTTGTACTTGGTATTGGACTTATGCAAAATATCCTGAACCTGTTAGTGAATGTGCTGGATTTGTTCAATGAATTGGGTGGCTTTATCGACTTTAGTTTTCACATGGGATGATTATTCTTGTGTGGACACAAGGGGTAGTGCAACATCCATGGGACCCAATGGTTGAAATCCCAACCCCACCTGAAAGGGGTTGTGGTCGATTGAGCTATGCATGGCTCTATTGTAACTGTGTTGAACATAGGGAAGAATATTATCCCATGTTCTTAGATTCTTGGAATTGTACATGCACAAAATATGCACGATCATCCTGTTGATGACCTCGATTTAACCATCCGTTTGGGGGTGGAAGGCCCTGGATTTGGTGAGCTTAGTTTCTATCCATTACCAGAGGCTTGAACAAAATGTGTTGTGGAACTAACTGTCTCGATCAAATATAATGGTTTATGGTATCCCAAAATGTACCCACACTCATTCGAAGAAGAGATTGGTAGTGGCCTCTGTTGTGATGCTCTTCTTGCAGGCAACCAAAATCACCATCTTGGAAAATTGATCAAAAACTATGAAAACATAGTCATTTCCCTATTTGGTTGAAGGAAGGCCCAACATGTAGTCCATTGAGATGGATTCCTAGGGCCTTTCAGGAGTAGGCAGAGGGGTGTACATGCCTTGTTTCTTAATGTATGGTTTGGAAATGGCACAGGCCGTGTAGGACCTGATATACTTGTTGACATCCTGTCAAAGTTTCAGCTAATAGAAATGTTGTTGCAACACTGCCACTGTCTTCTTTATTTCAAAGTGTCCTTTCACTCGAATGTAGTGAGATTCCAAAATCATCTTAACTTGCTTACTTAATGGAATGTAGAGATGGCTCAGATGGCACAAAAATCCGTCCTGTAGATGGAAATCGGTGATAGTTGTGTTTGCGCCCAACATTTGGTAGGTAGTGGAAAAGTTGGGATATCGCTCATAGAATTGGGGCCATCCAGAGTTCTCATGTCTGCATGAGTGTATTATCATGGTTAGTGCAACATCTGGAGGTCGGTTGAGGTAGTCGTTGACGCAGTTGGTGCTCTTTGTCTTATACTTGATGTTAATATGGAACTGCTACAAGTTTGTGGACCACTTGTAATGGTGGTCATTATGTAATTTACCTTGTGTTAGCATGAAATACAAAGGCTTATGTTCAGTGTGGATGACTGTCTCCTTCCCAAGAATATAATGCCTCCACTGGTGGCATGCTTGTGCAATGGAGTACATCTCTTTGTCGTAAGTGGGGTAATTACTGACAATATCTGATAGTGTCTCACTATGATAGGCCACGAGATGTCCATGATGAGTGATAACTGTGCCCACAACATAGTTTGAAGCATATGTATTAATCTCAAACGATTATTGTAGGATGGGTAATGACAGCACCGGGGCTGAGCACAAGCGCTGCTTCAAATCATTGAACGCTTTCTATTGCGACTGGCCCCACACAAATTTTTCCTTGCCACTACCCCAGGTCACTGGGCTAAGGGCCCATGCAATGCGGGTGAATCCCAACATGAACCTGCAATAGTAATCAACAAGGCCTAAGAAGCTATGAAGCTCAATGAGTGTGGTCAGGGCTGGGCAGTCACAAATGCCCTGGATTTTGGTTGGATCAACATGCACCCCATGCTCATGAACAATGTAGCCTAGGTACTAGACCCTGTTCATGCCGAAGGAGCATTTTTCCAAATTTACATATAGCTTGTGTTTCTGTAGAGTGTGCAGAGCCTGCTGAATGTGTTACAAGTGTTTCGCCCAATTCTTGACGAAGATGAGGATTTCATCCAAATAAGCTACTATAAAAGAATTGGTGAAAGGTTGCAATATATCATCCATCATCCTCATGAAAGTTGGTGGGGCATTTGTGAAGCCAAAGGACATGACCAACCATTCAAAAATACCTTCTTTGGACTTGAAGGCAGTCTTCCATACATCTGTCTTCTCTATCGAGACCTAGTGGTAGCCAAACTTCAGATCGATATTATTGAAGTATTTGGACCCCTTGAGATGGTCAAGGAGATCGTCAATTCGGGGAATTGGGTACCGGTTCTTGACTGTGATCTTATTTAGGGCCCAATAATCAATGCAAAGTCACCAGGACCCATCTTTCTTCTACACAAGCATGATTAGGCTTACACGAGGTGATGAGCTTGGGAAGATGTTCCCCTTTTTAAGTAACTCTTGGATCTGGCACTTGATTTCCTCATTTTATGACAGAGAGTGATGATAGACTGGTCCATTAGGTAGCGGTGAACCAGAGGTAAGATTGATTAGGAGCTTGACCTAACAATGTAGAGGTACCTGAGTGGGTGAGGAGAATATGTCTTTATATTCTTCCACGACCTTATCCACTTGCTTCTGTTGCATGGAGAGACCTATCACAGAGGCCATGGATGTGGATGCAACCTTCTGCTCACTCTGAGCATGAATCATGAAGAAGACAAACTTCTTGGTCTGAGAGATGACTTTCTTGCATTGCTTGGCAGAGATTAAGGCAATGGCGTTAGATGGGACAACCTCTGGTATCCTGTATAATTTCTTGTCCAAAGTAATAATAACACTATGAGGCATAGACTCATATACACCATGAAGTTTCCATAAATAAGGTTGGACCAAAATAACATCAAAACATTCAAGGGGAGCGACATCACACAATACCTCATCTTTGAAGGGTTCGATGTCATAGGCTAGGAGACATTGTTGGCTGACACAAAGATTTCTCCCTTGGCGGAGCCATTCGATGGTGTTCGACTACGGGTGTGGTGATGTTGACAGAGCCAAATGCTTGATGACCTCTGCTGAGATGAGTTTCTTCTGGATACCACTATCAACGATGAAGTGCACCAGAGTACCCTTCACCCACATCTGTGAATGAAAGAGGTGCTCACCTTCCTCTAGTTCATTAGGTTCATTGGATTGGACCTTAGTGGTGGTAGAAACGGTGGCACTAGGTTCTACATCAATGATCCTTATCCCCTTTTCTGGTTTTGACTTAGAGTCAGAGCCTGCATCTGATTTAGAGAATTTCACCTCGGCCACCAATGATTTCTTTGAGCAACATTCAGCGGTGTTATGCCAGGGGCTCTTATGGAACTCACACCATTTCCCAGTGTCTTTCTTTGTCTTCCCATTTTCCTTCTTTGTTTGCAGTTTGGACTGGTTGTCCTGAGGCTACCCATCCTTGCTCTGCCCTTTGTTCTGTAGGTTGGGGCCACCTTTTCCCTACTTCTGTTGTGAGGGGTTTGTAAATCCAAACAACTGCATCTTCTGTTTAATCTTCTGCTTGATTTTGACAACATATCGATAGGTCGTGCCTGTTAACACTCTGTAAGTCCCAGAGTTTGTTGAAGGGCAGAAGAAATTGGCAGAGGTAACTTATCAAAACCACTTTTGAAGCTGAGATCTAGCCCTGCCAGCTTCAGAGATGTATCTCTCTATAAGATTTAGATTTGTTTAAGTTTTTAGATATTAGGCTAGTTATGACAGTTTGAATTTGTTTGTTTGTGTAATGTACCCCACCTCTTAGATAGGTGATGAGGAGACTCGGTGGCCTAGGCACCCCCACTAGGTCATAGTCTCACACTGAAGGGGGGAAAGTCAAGAAGTTAAAAGTTATATTTTTAAGTTGACTTAAGAAAGGAAAAGGATAAAGGAGTAAAAGATAACTCAACAGAAGAATAGAAGATTAACCCTGGGAGTTAACCTAACTCAACAGAGAATTAGAAGGAAAAGTATAAG